>JAVIXY010000241.1:0-53277 GCA_033030565.1 Fusarium nematophilum
CAAGGGAAAGGGTTAAGGGCAGACAAACCCAGCATAACAGGAGAAGTTAGGGACAGCTGTTGAGTAGCCACTTCTCTGGCTATGGAACTTCCTTCTCGACTTGCAGAGTCATCCTGTTTGAACCAGGTATTTATCTACGAGACTGTTAGAGATGGAAGTTACGCGTACCGTTTGGTAAGACGCGATCCGAGAGTGATTGCATTTTCGATCTGCCAATCGTATAAAAAAAACGAACTATCTAGCGTCAACAATCCTCGCTACGACTTCCTCGGTCCCTTGATACTTTCGTCATTTCTATAACGCGGCCTGCAGCGCCAAGAATACTCTTCTCACTTCCTTCATCACCCCTCTCTGTGTTTACAATGATAGCTAGGCCGTGGCTCGGAGTTCGCATTTCCAAATCCGCTCCTTCGCTAGTTCGGCTAGATTCGCCAGCGGACCTATGGGCATCTCGAATGAGGACGCGGAGAGCCGGAATCGACGCAGCGATAATAGTGGCGGCGGTCTCAATGGGTCCCCAGTACATCACAGGGATAGACTTGTCTGGGTTCATTAGCCGGGCATACAGAGAGGGGCTCTTCGGCATGTCGATTAAAGACTCACACATGCTTCCTGACGTCACCAGGTGAAGTTGAGCTGTTTTGACGATAGAGGTGGCACCGGCACTAAACCAGTTAGCTCAGTCCCAACAATTGGATAAGGACCACTGACAGTATACCCATGCTCATAGCTACCGCAATACCCAGCTTTTCTTTTCCCATTATCTGCACACCCCACAAGAGCTTCCAGACAACCAACACAAAGGCAAAGTCGACGGCTGCGGACCAGGCTAAAACATGATTAGGCGTGTTCACAACTTGAGAAGGGATTCAGGGGCAACTCACTTCCTGAAAAGATGTGATAGCCCGTGACAGCGTCAGGTCGCCAGCATTTGCCTTTGACTGTGATGTCCCATTTGGACTGGATAGGCGTACATTTTATGTACTGAATTAGAATGGTGAAGCCCAGGAAGACGTTGGTTGAGATGATCAGCATCCACACCACCCGCCTCGTCCATTCCGTCGTCAACCGTAGCAGAGTAGCACCAAATGATGTTTTGCTCCATATGATAGACACGAGCAAGAGCGGGTACGAAGCCGCCGCCATCTTCAGTATCATTGGAATATTTTGGGGGGGGAAATCCCAGTCGCGAGCTCCATAACTGAGTCGGACCACGCCGTATGTCACCATACCTACGTACACAACCAAGACCGTCTCTGCTGGTTAGCTGGGTGGAGATAATGTCTCAATCTCATGGGCGAACTAACCCATGACGCCAGGAGAAAGTAGTCGTCCCACCACAGGCCGCGACCTGTCGTCAACTTGCAGTACATACGCAGGGCAAGAATGATGGCAGAAAGAGCTACGCAAGGCCAGAGAACAGCAAGCAGGGTTGGCCCGAGGTTATCATGGGGCAGTTGGTCCACTGGCGTGGAAGCTTCGGTGTCGATGGCTGCCATGCTCACTGCGGAACGGCGGAAATGTATGATGGTCGAAGAGCAACGCCGCGGGCGGTGGGAACCGTATCCTCCACGCTTCTTATAGGTCAAACACTTTGCCGGGTTTCACGCTCCGGCAGTTTTCAAGGATCGCTCGACTATGTCCGTGTGGCACCCGGAAATCCATATCCGTCTTCCCGCAGCACCTGTCTTGAACTCTAACGCCGCACATGACCAAGGACAAGCGTCAGGTATGGGTCATTGGAATTACTGCAACCCTGTTTGCCGGAGGAGAGCGCATTTGCGTACTGCACCGGTGAAAGCTTCTTTTTCCACCGGCGAAGCCCGGTCAAGCATGTTTCAAAGGGGGGCATGCCATCACGTGTCGGATGCGTCCAGAAGCTGTTGCTCAGAGCCCGAGCCTTGGCATTTATACGCATACCGTAGAAACTCGAAAAACTCGCCCTCTTGGCAAAGTGAACCTCATCAGATTCACGACCAGCCAATGGCTACTCTGGATAGAAGAGGGAGATAGCACATGCGTCTATGTCTCTGATTTGAGAGATCCGGGGCGTGGCTGGCCGCTAGGCTGTTTAGCGTGCATGATGGAGTAAAAAGTGGAAATGCCAAGAGGGTGACAACATGTAATCTTTGCTAAGCAATATCGAGTTACGCCTCACTGACGCCCAGCTCCCCCAAGTCCAATCGGACAGCCACCATTCCCACCACCCTGCTTTTTGGCTTTGCGCCGACGGGACGGGAGAAACTAGCTGGCTGATCAGCAGCTAGCAGCTGCAAGGCAGCTCGCTCTCGGGACCAGAGCCGGGAGCCGGTGCGAAGACTGGACCTCAGCAAGCTCAGACCATTTCAAGGGAGCCCAGTGCATACCTGAATCAGGATTCAGGAGGAAAGACAGGTCTACCCAATCTCCCTTCCCTCCCTTTTAGTAATATCTACCCCTTAGAATAGGGGGTTAGTGTCAATATGGTAAAGGTCGGAAAGGTTAGATGGAGATGCAGCTGGAAGGAGTGCAGCCCATGGGGCTCAGGGCCTATCAGCATCTGCCAAAGTAGCTCAGACGGGAGGGCTAAGTACGTACTGTAATTGTGACACCGACCGCAGTTTCGGCAGCGATGTGTCTATATAGCGAACTCTCTAGTGCTCCACAATCTCGGAAAGGGGCTGTGGCAGCAAGAGCGAGGACGCAGTACCGGTCCAGGCCGGCTACGAAACTAAAGAGTTTGTCAGAGATCTATGAGGTGTGTTCCACATAGTTGAATGCTCATATTCGGGGCCTTTCTAGACCGCAATTTCGACTGCATATAAGCGACTATTGCGATGGTCGCGTTAGGACCACTGCTTCTTCGGGGATCGTTCAACGTACCTCCTCCAAAGTTTTGAAGAGACCCCTGCCGTCAGGGTATTTTCGCATCCGGACTGCTCGCATATGTCCTGGTCATCACCCTTGCGCGGACCGGGATGACGTATTTCCTGAGATGGGGCCGTGGCAGACATGCCTGGTGCGGCTTTGGCTGCTCCGTCCTGTTGAGGTATGCTGGCCGCGGAAGCACTGCGGCTCAAGTGAGCTTTATCAGTTCGGATATAGCGAGAGGAGGCAGTCGGGCATCTGGATAATGGGATGGATTGTCAAGACGTGATTTTTTCAGATGAGCTCTTCCAAGGCTTATTCGAGGAACCATGGCTTGCTGACCTGGTTGAGGCAACCTGGTAGGGAGACTTGTATAGCATTTGAAGACTCGAGAATTTGTTGCCCAGTCCGAGCATGGATGGCGATCACCCACCTTATTCAATCACTAATCTCTTGATCCGTGGAAACTAGAAGCCCAAGTTGTGTTAGCAGCCACATTAAACTTTACAGAAGAGACTGGCGATTGGCTGTACAACGCTTCGGCATAGCCGCAACTTTAAATCAAGTGAAGGATGCTTTTTAACTGGCCCTAGTCTCAAATCCTGGCTTTGTGTATTACTCGATTAGGCAGTCGTTGAAGCAAGGTCCTGAATGACCTAGGTAGGCAATTCAACCATCTCCACCTTTTCCACTTTTAAAGGGGTTAAAGTCTTCAAGTCGAGAGCCAAATCATTCACGATAATATTTCTTCGACAAAGATTCTGCACGAGGAAGAATGGCCTCGACTCGGACCGATCAATTGGGACGACCCCCCACACGCGACAATGCGAGCCTCGATGATGCTGAGTCTCAACCAGTCCCAACTGAGGAAACCAGCTTGTTGCCAGGGGCGAAGGAGCAGCATGACGATGTAACCAAGGTTGTGGCTGTCAACTTTGCCATGCTGTTGGCTGGCATGAACGGTAACTATGCTCTTGAGTGACCGTTTTGTATGAGCTGGAGCTAATAGTCGAAATCTCAGACGCAGCAACAGGCGCCTTGATTCCCTATATCCAACCCGGTTACAACGTCGGACTTCTCTCCGTTGCGATCCTCTACCTAGTCAACTCTTCCGGATGGCTCCTAGCAGCCTTCACCAACGTTCACATCGCCAACCGGCTTGGCATGGGTGGCACCCTTGTGGTCGGCGGGTGGATGCAGCTCATCGCCTACACCCTCAACTTTTGGAAGCCTCCATTCTTGGTGTTTGGAGCCTCCTTCTTCTTTTCTGGTCTAGGCGTCGCGTACCTTGATGCTCAGGCTAATACTTTTGTGGCACATATGGGGAACTCGCACCGATGGTTGGGAGTATTGCACGCCGTGTATGGTCTGGGTGCCCTGCTCAGTCCTATCGCAGCAACGACATTTGCTACCAAGACTCATTACTGGCATTTATTCTACCTCATGATGGTGTTTTTAACCGTTTTCAACATCGCCATGTTATCCTGGAGTTTCAGAAGCAGTTGCGTCTCCATCACCTGCTTGCACCCTTGAAGGGCCTTCTCCAACTGCGCAATGCTACACTTATGTCTGCTTGCCCGAAATGCCCAGTGAATGGCCTTGGAAATCTTGCCCTTCTGGCACAGGCTGGTCACGAGCTTGGTTTCTGCCTGTAGATCTTTGGCGGCATCCATGCACTTTTACGCCACCTCTGCGAGCTTCTTTTCGTCTGGAGTCCCTTGGGGCATTGCCTGGCATCGAGTCTGAACTCGGCTGGCGGCATCAATCATCTGAGATGCGTACTCTTCGAGGTCGTTTTCAGGCGCGAGCTTGCCATCGTAGATCTTGTAGCACAGGGTGGTGACGCTGCCGGCGAACGAGATGACCTGGAGTACAGCGCTAGCCGCACCGAGGGCCTCGAAGCCGGTGAGCATGGTGTTACTCTCGACCTCAAAAGGCCCGCGGATAAGTTGGGGTTGAGAGCGTGGTGTTTCGGATACTGGTTGGATCCAGATGCAACGTTGAAGAGCGTTGAGAGGAGAGAAAATAGCTGAGAATGTGTGTTGGGCAGCAACAGAATGAAGCAATGCCCCTCACAAGGCATTCACAGCCTTGTTTAGACCATGCAGGCTCAGCCTCATTCAGCCCCCCAGCCTGCATAGCGCTGTTGGTTGTGTGCAGAGACTGGTAGCCACATCCGACTCTGCTGAGATTTGGTCCATAACAGTTTAATACACTAAATGAGCCTAAACAAGAAAACAAACTGCCAAGCTTTAGATGATGGGCTAACATATTCAGCAGGCTCTTCGGTCCACTTGATTTGCACTTTCGGATGAATTCATGCTCCGACCTGACCATTCATGTGGTGGCATTATCCGTTCCTGTTGTCTTTTTCCGACTTGTCCAGCTGGAGACCGTTCACGCCAACCATAAATTGCCCCCTGGACTCACCTTCAGGCGTCCGCAACGTCCTCGAGAGTACAGAAGGTCTGAAGCAGAGGAAAGGCCCTACCAGATAAAAAATTGACTGGACTGATCGTTCCAGAGTATTACTTAAAACGTGGGTATTCTTCCATTACTCGACTCGCCTCAACCCCTCTCACATTCCTCCCCAACTTCTACACAATCCTAATCTCCTCCTTCTCCTCCCCCCACGCCTCCCCAAGCATAATCCCTTGCGTATAACACGTAGTAATATGTCGAAACGTCCCATCATCCCTCGGCCTCAACAGCAACGGAACTTGACACCCCGGCAACAACACCACCTTATCCCCAACCTCCACCGTCTTCGCCTGCCCGAGATACCCCCTCTCCGTTATAAACGGCACGCACCGCCACGCAGTCCCTCCAGCCTGGGAGTAGTACTCTTCAACTGATCCCGCCACCGCCGGCTGCTTGTCTACATGCAAAGCGCCGAGATCTCGCTTCAGGCCCTGTATCGCTTCCAAAGCTGTCTCGTATACGGGCAGGTTCTCCTTGGCGTTCTCGCTCGTCACCCTTGCCTCAGCCACGGGGAGCCACCCCATCAGGGCCTCGACATAGTAGTCAGCCGACTGGCCGAGCCCGCCTGGCTTCTGGCCAACGGTGCTATTGTGCGCGATGGCCCAGAGGATGTCTCGCCCCGTACCGTAGGGGTGCTCGTCACTACCCATCAACATGGCGTAGATCTCAGCGGGGACCTCTACCAGACGGAGAATGTCCTGCCGCTCGGCGTCCTGGGCGATGATCTGAGTGGGTATTCCACCCTTTGCTACCGTATCGAAGATGATACCATTCGCTACCAGCGTGTAGTCGTCGCAGCGGAATTCCCGACTTGACGAGTCGCCCGCAGCTGTGAACCGGTGGTGCAGACTTGGATATAGTGTCCTGCTCCAGGTATGACTCGCATCTGAGCCCTGCGCGTTCCACCGCGGTATCCACGTCGGCCAACCTGGAGGCGGCGATAGCGTTGTGGCATCCAAAAAGATGTTCCCAACGCCCTGCTCGACCAGGAACTTACCGACTCGCTTGTAGACCTGGTCCACGTCCTCCTGGTAGTCAGGCTGCAGCGCTAGTTCACCCGCCTCGTGCGACACTCCCAAGAGGGCAAAGACAAAGTCGCGCGGGTCCGTGGCCTGAGATCCCATATTGGAACGAAGAAGATCAATTAGCCGCGCGGGACGCCAGCCCCGACTGTCGTGGAACGGGGAGACTATGCCCTGCGGGTCGTGGACCAGGTTGCACCGCTGGTATGCGTTGACGAACCCCGTGATCTCGTCGCTCGAGATCTCCCTGAGGTACGTCACCACCGAGTGGTCGAGGAACAAGTCATGTATCACGTGGAAGAGCTTCCTCTAAGGAAAGACGAGATCGCCCAGGACAAAGTCGCACTGCTTCGACACGAGGCACTCCTGAAAAGCCCAGACTCTTGCGAACCACGGATGCGCAGCGAGGGAGATGAGAGGGCGCCACTGTGGACTTGCCGGTCCCGGCAGGCCAAACGTCGTGAGGTCCTTTGAGCTGGACCAAAACTCTCAGTCTCTCTTAGACGCGTGCCCTTGAGCTACAAAGTCGCAGGTGACGTCGTACAGCTGGTCGAGCAACTCCTGGAGCTGTTCACCCTCGTCATGTTCCCCTAGGTAGACGATGGTGCGATCTGCGGATTCGTAAATCTGCCGCACGATTGAGACCTGGGCGGAGCGCTCGTCCAGGTTGGCCTGGTTGATGCAGATGGCGTCGATCCAGATGGTGAAGGAGCCCAGGGTCCTCCTCAGCCGGCGGAGAAGATCAAACACGTTGGGGCGGATCTTGAAGATCCAGTCGCCAATGAGGAGGTCCTTGCTCCTGGATACATTTCCCCAGACGTAGGAGAGGACGATGTACTGGGGGGCCTTGTCGAAAGCCACCTCTTCGAGCTCGCCGCGGAGAGGGTCATCTGAGCCGTCGGCGTAGATGGTGAGCAGCCTGGTGCTGTCTTTGGGGTTTTCGAGGTCAGTGTGCTCGTAGAAAGCCATGGCTTGTGCAACCAACTGATGCAATAAGGTAGACCCAAAGTTTTGCGGCATGAGGGAATGAAATGCGGTAATAAGCATCTCTAGGAGGCTGAGCTGAACGTCTTGAGGCTGCCGAGCGGGGCTGTGCAGGGATGCAGGCCATGATCCTTGACCAACAAGTCTCACCGAGGCTCAGCGCGAACATGTTAGGCTGAATAGGATCGTCAAGGGACATTGCGACAAGTTGATTTGCGTCTGTCTATCTAGATACTGCTAACACCATTGCCGAGTACGTTCTGCAACCCATGCAACAATACCCTGCCCGCCCAGTACATGTCACTCAATCAATTCGTCTGCGCTTGGCCCCAGAAAGTCCCCAAGCCTCCTCCGGGCGATTCAGTTGCTCCTCAAGATAGATATTGTCCGATTGGAGAATCTGAACTTTGGCCCGAAGAAGACTGACGTCGAGCTAAAGGAGTGGTGACGAGCTAGAAAGGCTGGCAATCCCCTCCTTGGACTCCCGAATGGACATTTCATCCTCGTCCATCCGCGCGGCCGCTCGAAGCAGCTGCGATTGGATTTCATCGACTCCAAGGTCGATCAGGCCCTGGCGCTGCTCGATAGCCGTCGCCCATTTGATGCCTCGGTTCCTTGTTCCGCAATGCAGGAGATCAGTGGTGACACTCATTAGACAGCCCTCCCTATTTCCACCGCCGAGGTAAGAGTCCTGCAAAGGATAATAAACTGGAACCTATAAATGCTTCATCCTATAGCATTCGACCTATCCTGCCGCAACTTCAGACCGATAAGGGCACAATGCCATACTATGGCGTGTTCATGTTCCAGTGGCCACTTCTCCTTCTGCTCGTCGACCTTCTCGGGCTTCGGAGTCCGGATCTGTCCGCGCGGCATCACGAGAGAGCAGGCATACGCTGGCACGGCGGTCTCCTTCTCTGGCTCTGGAAGTACTGCCTACCTAGTAATCAAGGATGCAGACATCTTATCTCGTCGGTCCGTCGGGCTGCCGACTCGGGGCTGCGTGGGCAAGCCCCGCGACCGTTACTCCTGCTCCCTTCACCGGTCGAGAGCTGATTCGTCGGCTATCATTGTTAGGCTCAGCCGCACAAGAAGGTAGTTGCATAACGTAGTGTTGTGCTGCCTTTCGGCTGAGCATCTTAGAATGGCCCGTCGCAAAACGCAAAGTGATGGGCCATTGGTCAGATTCTAAATACTGAAAGGCCATTGGCTAACGACCTTTCCAGGGCATTCTCAGCGCTTGAGTCTACTGAAGCCGCTGAAAGGTTGAGCCTCGAGCGAGAGGCACGAAGAGAGAGCTCGAAGGGCTACGAAGAGCTCCGAAGAGAGGTACGGAGGTACGGCAGCATAAAGTCCCGAGAGGTATGGGCGGCTGTGCCTAGGTCTAGGGTGACAGCTTGGTGTCAACATCAGAGTCTTGTTCATGCTATTTCCCTGGTTTGGGAGCACGATAGATGAATGTCGATTTTTTGCAAGCATTCCCTTCGATGCTCTGCACAGAAAGAGGAAGTATTTGGTCATGCTCCAGCTCCAGCTCCACACCGAGAACAATCCTCCACCCAATGGCGAGCGTCAACCCATGATCTCGCCTTCACCATAAGCTCCCCCCTCGGTCGGCGCCTGGTACTCCAGCAGCGCCGTGCTGACACCTTCGGGGTCGTGCTCGTCGCCGTCTGCGGCAACGCGACAAATCTCTCGGAACCCCAGTGCGAGGAACAGACCCTGTGACATGGGAGCAGAGCTCACACACTGCGCAGCCCGACCGAGTGCAGACAAGTCTCTGGCCCACGCCGCCAGACGAGTACCGTGACCACGCCTCCAGTATGCCGGGTGTGTGACAATCATGCTCACGATGGAGTCGCCACCACAGTGTTTATCCCTGACAGAAGCCACCAGCGAGCCCCACGAGTCGTAGTGCTGGCGGTTCAGATCGCGGCCGAGGCACTCGGGGAGGTCGGGGTATGATCCTAGATGAAGTCAGAACTGAATGTCCCCCAGGAGAGGTGCCCTTCTGGTCTTGCTTACTCTGGTGGTTCTTCAGCTGGCCTCGGCGAGCAGAACCGGGCTCCAGCTTGATGGAGATGACGCCAACGATGACCTTGTCGCCGGTTTTGGGGGCCTCCAAGCCGTTGTTGTGTGGAATGATGGCCTCTGTCTTGTTGTTCTCTTCGGGCAGGTAGGCATCCTCCTGCACGAGGACGATGAAGTCGTCGCTCTTGATGGCGTTCTGGAACTGTGTGCGGTAGGACAGGAGCGTGTCGCCGGGATGCTGCTCGTGGAAGGGCCGTTCCCACCTGAAGAGGAGTGAGTAGCGGAAGCCGGCTGTGGCGACGATACCGATGCGGAGCACGTCTGCAGGGGAAGCGATGCGAAGGGTGCCCAGGTCGAGAGAGAGAGAAGCCATGCTTGCGAGAAGGGATCTATGGTTCCAAGTGATGGATGGCTGCAGTTGTCAGGTCGGTTAAATGATGGGGTGCGTTTTCTCTAGATTAGGGGAGGATGAGGCTGTGAGAGGATGGAAAGGTTTCGAGGAGGTGACGAAGCCGATAGAAGAAAACGAGAGGAGTGTACAGAGGCCGTAGGTAAAGCATTAGGCATGCACAGCACAGAGCCCCTGCCGCGGACGAATCAGCTCTCGACCGGTGAAGGGGGCAGGGGTAACGGTCGCGGGGGCTTGCCCACGCAGCTCCGGGTCCCAGCGTTGTTAGCTGATAGTAGCCCTACAGATGCTACCTAATTGGGATAGATTATCAAACAGGTCTAAGCCAGTAGATTAAAATATCCTATAAACTTTACTAGTAATAGACTTAACCTATGCTACCTTTAGCTAGATATTAGACCTGACTTATTCCACCTTTTAGTATACAGGCTGGTCACCTCGAGTAGACGATATCCTATCTGGCTTCTCCGACCCCCGCCCTTGACGGTCACCTCGACCACTCGACCGATTGCGATAAACTTGGCCGGGCTTGTCATTGTTCTTCTCCATTGCTTTGGCATTCTCCTTCCCCTGAGAAACGTAGATCAAATGTCATCAAAAGAATGAAGATGGCGTTCTTAGAGCCCTGGAACGAGTTGACTGTTGTAGCTTCCCCTATCCTCCCCACACGAGATGAGCGTTGGCAGCGGATAACCAGATAATGACGCTATTTTTGCGGAGGCTGTGAAGGGGGGATAGCAAGGCCCTGACTAGGTTTTAGACAGTATTAGGTCGTTGGACCGCCGGTGTTGAAGTCGGCACACGCAATCCGAATCGCTTCAGAATCGTCCCCCACACCAGCCAGAATGCAACCTGCGGACTCGACTTCCCCGGACTGCGGCATCTAGCCTATCCATGGTGTTAGCGAACCCTGGGCTTTTGCGCTCTCTTATTTACCGACTCTGTCACAGTATAGCAGGGCAGACTAAACCAAATAAAAAATCAACATACCTCAATATGAAAGAGCGCCTTAGACCACAGCTTTTCATGGATGTGGACGTCGCTTTCCTCTTGCAGGTATCGTTCCATCATAAACGATCGCTCGCCAATCTCGGCATGCAGGGAGGGGACGGCGAGGCAGGGGACGACAGCCGCTCGGAACTCAAATTAACCCTTCCAGACGAGGCCACCTCCTTCAGGACTTTCTCATCATGCTTGACCCCGAGCCATTTCGTTCAAGAACTGGTGCTGATGGGTTATCTAATTATATCAGAGCTTACGCTTGACGTTGTATCCGACGTAGTCTCGTTGCGTCTGCCCCCTCAAGGGCAGGCTGCTTCCACAATTACAAAGAACACGGTTGATCAGAGTCCGGTCTCGTTCCTGTTAGTCATGGCAATCGTTGCCCGCAACGCCCATCTCCTTGGCTCGCATGCCCCGGGGAAGGGAGTTCCACTCCTCCCCGGTATAGAGTCCTTACCGATGTAGATCGAGGTNATCAGAGTCCGGTCTCGTTCCTGTTAGTCATGGCAATCGTTGCCCGCAACGCCCATCTCCTTGGCTCGCATGCCCCGGGGAAGGGAGTTCCACTCCTCCCCGGTATAGAGTCCTTACCGATGTAGATCGAGGTCGAAGGTCTCATCGAGCTTCCGCTGGAGGACACGGGCGGATTTCCAGCCCTTCCGGTTATCATGGAACCACAGGCGCATGATGTGCCTCTGCTTCCGCACGTCGTCTAGGGAGTCAACGAACGACGACCGTGCATGAAGGATCGCATAGTTGTTGACGAACAGGACGTCCCCAGGCTGGGGCACGATGCGGAGGCTGGTTCGTGACACAGCTTCTTGGACCTCACGCAGAGCGGCCTGCTTCTCGGCGCTCAACTCAGGTGCGCCGGGCGAGAGGGGAGCCTTGGGGTTGGAGCCGAGGAAGGTCCCTGTGAGGTTGACCCGCAGCTGGTTGGCCTCGAAGCCGATCAGGGGCCGGTTGAAGACCCTGATGATCTGCTCGTTGGGCGCGGGGGTGCCCCGGGAAGACTGGTCGTTAGCACGCCGACGGCATGAGATGGAGGTAGATGGACACACGCTCGCTCCCTTGAAGGAACTAAGGAACTATAGCGCCTCGAGCTTGGCGTCGCTGTGGGAAGCACTCATGGGGATGAACAGCGCCAATGTTTTGCCATCCTTCACCATCATATCTTTGAACCGGAGACGCCGTCGCGGTATTTGGTGCCGGCCATGCTGGTCTGTTGGCCGCGTGCTCTGCTATAGTTCGTGGCCCCTCAAATGTCCACTCCGTAGATTTGTGAAAGAAAGCTAAGATATAAGAGACGCCCGATGATCGGACTGACTGCCGGGAATTAGAGTCCATCAGCGGCGGGTAGCCCATGACGCCGTCGCGGAAGTGGCTCTAGTGATAGCGGAGTAGGAAAATATTATTCTCTGTTGCTAGGTTGTAAGATCTAGGTACTATTATGTAAGAGAGTATAAAAGCGATGTGTACTAGAGAGATTGGCTTGGTCGACCTAAAGATGTCGTCCCCAATTACCAACCCCGAGCACACTGGCAAGGCCTGGAGGACCCCATAATGAGCGCCACTCCATCGACCTAGGAAGAGAACCAAGACCTCGGTAGCTGCTGGATCAGATTGAACTCCTCAGCCAGCTCTTCAGATGGCGGCTTTCCGTTGAAGTAGCCGACGCGGAAGCCAATGCGGAGATTCTTTCCGTAGCAGAGCTCGTCATCCACCTGCACGACGTCGCGAAGGTCTAGACATGAGAAAACGCTGAGGAGACCGTCGTCGTCGGCTTGAGCTGACGTGCGATCGGTCACTTTTGAATAGTACAGGTGTATGTTAGCAGACCGAGACTCTCTCGCATTGGGAGGACAAAAGCCCATCCGCGGCAAAAGGCGTCGTACCTCTGTACTTCAAAACGGAGGTATTCTCCAGCTTGACGATAAAAAAGACTTGCTTCGTCTCGGGGTCCTTTAGGAAAAAGACCAAATGTCTGGAGCCGGGGAGACGCTTGCCAAAGACCTCGACGTAGTAGGCATACCTATGATGAGCCCCATCAGTGAATGTGAAGGCTGTGCCGTCGGAGGATCTTACCAGGCGCTGCTCCTCTGGATGGACTGGGAGATGGAGAGCTCCACCCCGCGGCGTAGGTCGCGCTGGACAGCCACGAGGCCGGACGGAAGATTGGAGCTGTCGACCTGGTTCTCTCGTCAGCTACATGGCCCATGGGTCCCATCTCAGCACTTACCGCGTCAAGCAGAGAGACGGCATTGGAAATGTAGGGTCTTGCAAGTGCACCCCCCGCCCTAGACAGCACGACTCAATTCATCAGCGAACTTGACAACGGAGATTCGAAGGCTCTGGGGAACGACGCACTCCGACACAGACAGGTTCATGATGCTGACGAGCGACACGCATACGGTGATGGTATACGAGTACCCCTGGGCAACGTCATTGTCCAGCTTCCACTTATTCCTGCCTGATCGAGACCTGTTGACGAAGCTCTCTACCAGCTGCAGCATCTTGTTCGTGCTGGCAACGATGACCTGGTACATCTCGGTTGCCTCGACTGAGACGGACTTTTCCCAGTCATACTCAGACTGCAGCTGTTGGAACCCCTGGTCGATCCGGTCGACGTCGTCGGCAATGGAGTAGATGTGGCTGGGCGTATCATCATCTCTGAGCTTGGCGAACCCGGTGCTCAGCTTGCTGGCCAACTTGGTTGCCGTGTCGATCTGGGAGCGGAGGCTGATGGCGCTCATGGCTAGCAAGGGCGGTGGCAAACGAGACCGAATGTGAATGTGCAGTGAGTGCCGCTGTGGTTCTTCTCTTGGCCGGCGTGATGGTCTGGCTCAGGGAGGTGTCAGTTGAAGAGAAAAATAGGACAGGGACGTCTGATAAATAAAGGCTGGGGGTGTAGCAGAGTCCGCCCCGAGACGGAGCTTCCGCGGCCTCGATAGGTCGCCAGGGTCGCCTGCCCACGAGACTACTGCCGGACTTTCAGGTCTAGAGACTATTGATAACAGTCGGCCTTGGCCATGCTGTGGTTTCGGTCAGCCGCCAATCAAACGGCAGCTGAAAAAGTTGGTGGTGTCTAGTTATGGGGGGCAGATCGGCGAATTGCAAGCCATGTCCATGGGCGAGGTGGCTGCGTCGCAAAGGCACCGGCATCCAGCGGGCGCAATTGCCGCACCCTAGTGTTTGCCTCGTTTGCCTCTTCTACCCTTTGCCCCGAAAACTTTGATGCCAACTTGAATTTGGGCTGTGGGCTCCTCGCCGTTTGATGAGAAGAAAAGCGACCCAGTACACCGATCGCAGACCTGCCTTCTCCAAGCAGCGACGCGACTTGAAGTCGCGCGTCCCCCATATCTACAGGGAGCATAGGGTCTGTCACCTCCGGGCTGACAGGCTCAAGCCTTGCAGAAGGGAAGCGTTTTCCAAGGAATCTAATGCCAGAAGATCGCTCAGCCGGCTCTCCCGGCTCTGCCGCTTCCCCCCTTTAACAGCTTCACATTGGACGCATGGTTCCACTCCTCAATTCATGATGGCTACTAATTGGCTCAATACCTACCTCGATCACGTATGGCATCCTGTAGTAGCTGTAAAGAACATATGTTTGTAGAATATAGACATCTTAATGGGCCAAATGCAATACAACATACAAACTGAGGTCCATATCTCTTGGATTCTGTACTGTTTAACCTCTGTCGATCTCCAGCTGTACGAATTCGCTTTTCCAGCCATCGCCTTAGCGACACTGCTCTCGTTAGTACTCTCCCTGCATATGAGCTGATGTTGTAACTTACGCATGAGACGTACTATTGAACGGGTCAGTTGGTTACACTATCGATGGGCTGGGGCTGCCTTGACTTACACCTCCGTCACCACAGTTGCGCTGATTACCACCAGGACGGGTGCAATCTCCACGCCAGATATTGAAGTCACCAACAGGACTATTGGGGCCGTCACACTTTTGAACCAGTCAGTTATGTGTGAAGGGGGGATACTAAAACAATCAGGGTAACCCACGCAGAACTGGTGCCGTCCAGAACCCTATTACGAGTCAGCATTAGCAACGGCATTGAATTCGGACCAAGTGTATACTCACGCAACTTAAGCTCGTGCTGATCCCGTATGAGGTGCACCATGATGCCATGGTGCCGGAGCTCATCAGGAGAAGGTTGAGAGCAATTGTCAGCTTCATGTTGTTGATTGCAGATGTTGCTTACGGAAGTGTTTGAACAAAGCATGGACTGAAGACGAACGAATTCCCAAAAATGGTGAACTGGGTGTAGTTTATATACCTGGGCGGACCCTCGGGGTGATCCTCGGGCTACCGGAGTCTTTACTGCGTCGTGATGGGTGTCAATTAAGCTTTTTGTCAAGACCCTTAAACGACAGGGGCCCATCCGTTGATGATCCCTGACAGACTAAATAAATAAGCTTTGACTTGTAACGGATAGATGAACTGTCAATCAGGCCAGAGTTTCCAAGGCTGAGGCTTGGCCTTCAACGCCAACAGGATCTTGCAGAGTTCCTCAAGTAGGCAGTGACTTGGTTGAAGCCAGCTTCGCAATCCCAGGTGTAAATGCGGGAAGTTCATGGCCAGTTGCTAAATATTTGCTGGCATCTGAATATACTCGCCATACGAGAAGGCAGGGCGGTGAAAGCACTCCTACGTCGTAGTAGAATTAAGCCTAAAGCGAAAGGGTTCAACACGCAACGGCCCGTCCTTAAATATAAGAAGGTTTGGCTTGACATTGATTTTTCCGTCTACTAAACAGCTGTCAACTATGATCGACAGTGCCTGTATTACGTAGCAGGAAGGGTTTTGTATGGAAGAAAGTCTCGTGCGCTAAATTGCAACTGGGGCTCATAGAAATGCCAGGGTTGTAATTAGTGGGAGAACTGTGGCTCGCGAACGGATCCGAGACTCCGTCGTATAATAAACTTTTAGAGACAAAGATGTCACTGTAGTGCGTACCAAGACGGGGCAATTACGTCCGCCAGTTAGGAGTCGGGTTCTTTACCAACTATCTGGGATCAACCCGGTGCATTGCGGATCTACCTCTCGTACCTTGAAACCCATGAGCCATCGACCGAGAACTTCTCTTGTCCATTGCCGAGAGGAGTGGGAATTGTAGGATGGTTACGTTGTGTAAGTTGGCTCATCCGAACAGAGTAGTGAACGAAGGCCTCTTTTAATGTCCTTTCAATACCGACTTCCGGGTCTCTGATGACTGTTTAGGCTGAGTCTCTAGCACTTCTGGAAAGCAGGCATCCTAGAGCTTGCTCTTACGGCTTCTAGGGTCATGAAAGGACACATTTGAGATATGTCGACAAGGAGCAAGTCGTAATGACCAATATGAATTCGCTGCTATGTAAATCATGTAATAGGAAGAAAATGCCAATTGAAGGGACGATATTGTCTAGCATGCTAGGAATTTCGAGATGCGTCGCTCAACCAGAGCGTGAAGAGGCCAGTTACTGGTCTTAGCCCTCGCTGGGGTGGTGAATGTGAACAGCCATCTTCTCCTGGCCCCACGAGAGCTCCTGTCCGTTGACCGAGTTGTCTGCCCGAGTGCACTTGTCCATGATCTTGCCAGCCGCGCGGGCAACGTGTTCACTGACAGGAGTTAGCAACCAGCAATGCATGCACCAACCCTCTAGACTTACCAGGTATCCTCGGCCTCGCTGACGCCGCCGCCAGCGACACCGGTGATGGCAGCATTGCCGATGGTGCAGAAACGCGTGACGGCATTGGCGCGGCAGATCTGGCTGCCCAGGGAAGCGAGGTAGTTGATGCAGGCGACCGCATCGCCGGCCTACATTGTTAGCAGTTGACCAATACTCCAAGGTTTTTGCCATACACCGGCGGGCTTCATCTCGCCATCGGCACGGCAAGTCGCGCGGGTATCGAGGGAGCCGGGGTGGGCGGCAACGGAGGCCATGCGGGCCTTGACAGCTTCTTCGGGAGAGAGGTGGTTGCCGGTGGGATCGGCAATGATGCCGTCCACCCACTTCTCGTAAGAGAACTGCTCAACGGCGACAGCCTTGGCGGGGAGCGCGGTGATGAGGGAGGAGGCCGCCAGGACGGCGAGGGCGGAGAGGCACAGGCGAACCATTGTGGGAGTTGATGTTGGTGAAGATTAAAGATGTGTGTTGTGGTTGTTGCAGTTGAGTGAGCTGTGATGACGAATAGTTAAAGGCAGCTCATCGCTCTTATATACGTAGAACGTAGAAACTGGAAGACTCTCGCGATGTCTCGCTGGTCTCTTTGTATTCAAACTCAGCTCGTCCCTAGAATAAGGCGTCCTGGCTTGGACGGCAGCTAAGCCACGTCAAAAGGATCTCTTCCAAGCAGCCGAGCGCCAACATGTATACTTGCCTTGTAAATAGAGATAGAGCCTATTGGATGGGCGGATCCATAATGTCGATAACAGTCGTCCAGATTTGTCCCGTATAAACTGCCCCGTGGTATTGTAGGAGTCGAGCAGGAGAGAGCTGACCAACACGCCTATTACCTAAGGGGATTACCGTGCTGTTCGTCCTTGTAGTAATTCTTCGTCAAGTAGAGAGAGTTGAGTCGAGGTATGTCGCTGCATCGAGCCTAATAGGGATGCAGCAACGCGCAATCGGCGACAATAACGCAGATTCAATCCAGCCACCATCGGCAATGCAACAACGCATCTTCTTTCACCACTGGGCTTAAGCCGGCAGTATCTTCAACACGTACCGTGCAAGGAGCAATCTGAGCCCCAAACATGCCATCCTACCAAAAGCGAGTGAGACCAACAGCATGAATCAGTGGATCTGCCCTTCTCCGGCGTCTGCGGGTCGGCCCATCATTTGTGTCGTGGGATGTCGGCTGGCGAGTGACGACAGGGCGGAAAGACAGCGGCGTTAACCCGGCCATCAAGGGCTCGGGCATTACTGGAAATGCGCATTACCAGCGACATGTTTCACCGGAATATAAGCGTGGTGGCTTCACGAGGCGCAGGATGGGGCCAATCAACTGGCTACACACGTCGTCTCGTCGGAATTGCTGCAACACCTCCGATCGTTATATCCGGGTGGTCCGGTTGTCCAGCAGCGATTGAGAATTGCATCTGCCTTACGCTCTGTTGTAAAGCGCCTGTCGTTCCTCGTTCGGCCATAGATCCAAGGCGTCGTCGTTCAACGGACCCCCCAATGAAGCAGACCCGGGGGATAATCCTTACCCCGAGTTTCTGGCAGGTGACTTGGGATCTCGGAACTGCCAACAACAGGTCTACGTAAGAACTCTGAAACATGGATGACAGAGGCTTTGGTCGTCTGCAGCTGTCGCCCCACGTTGGCTGGCTGCCTCCGGCGTTAAGATCGGATTTCAGGGGTCTCCACGGGGATAACTATGAGACAAGGATGCCGGCTTCACCAAGGACCAATGAATGTTGGAATAACGGCATTGCATCGGAGAAGGATTGAGGCTTCTGAAGCGGCTTCCATCCCAAAATTGGAGATGATAACGAGGCTGGTATGGCTTTCTGAATGTGCGGCAGGTTGGCCCTCGGGTCTGGCCATAATGTATTTACCTTGGCGAATGAAGAAATTCGAGACTGCCAGGGTCGGAAATAGCATCAAGAAGAGCCGGTAGATAGAGTCCACGGACCAAGGCAGATTTGCGGCGGTACTATGGAGCGATCAAGCCGTCATGTCTGAGATTCCCAGCCCTCCGAAGGCGTACAGCTCAGGCCATGGATATTACTTTCTCGATACGGACCAGCTGATGTATCGCCTTGAATCTCAAGACCGGGCAGGGTCCGGCTGGCTATATCGCCTGACGGTCTCTGACGTGCAGAGCTGAATTATGGAGTCCCTTCAAGGTGAGGAGAACAGGTTAGAAATATCCTACAAGGTCTGCTAGGCGAATGATGGCACATGACACGTCAGATGATCTGCGCGACAGCAATCCTTCCTGCTTCGCCACAGCAGGCAACCCCGCAAGCATCCGTCATCAGCAACATAACCACTTGTCATCTGATCTCCCCGTTTCCCCTTCCTATCCAAGCGTCAGACCTTAAGATCGAGATGGCCAGCTCTGAGAAGCAAAGCAACGCTACAACAATGTCCCTTAACAACACCCATGGAAAGAGATATAAGACCATGCCAGGTAACTCCAACACTTCGCTCAGGGAGCTGCTGCTGACCCATGCAAGAATACAAAGCTGCAAAGAAACGCGATCCACACGAGGCCGATGAGGAAAAGGACTGGGTAATCTTGGACCCGGAAGAGCCAAGGTATTCACACTTCCACAGTGAAGAAGGAAGCGGCACGTTTAGTGTCAGGATCGGAAGCTGGCAGCAGAAATTGTTCTCGTCTGACTGCACCATCACGGTGCCTTGCGACTGCGACATGGGGCGGCGACCGGAGAACGAGAGCCCCAAAACCACTGCAAAGAAAGAGGAGAAACAACAAAAGTGTCTCAGGGGCAGCGGGAGGCTGTGAGAAGGATGACTCTCGTTGAAGAATCGACGTGTACTAGGGGCCAGACGAAGGGTCTTTTTTGAATGACAAGTTCTGAGACAGGTTGGTGATGTTGTGGCCTAAGCTGCCACAGCCCATGCATGGGTTGAGGGCTTCCTTCTTGCCAGTTCGAATATTTATTCCAGAGTTTGCCATTCGGGACGTGGCTTTGTTGGACACTTGTTGGCGCGACTGCTATCTACCTCGGCCGGTCTTCCTCACTCCTAGCCCTCTGCCCGGGCACCTTTGACACGGGGCAACCGAGGCAAACCTTCTTGTTGCTATTGCCAGAACCAGTGGCTTATCCAAGAATAGTTTTGCCAGGCCCGGGCTACTTGGTAGCGGCATCAGATAACGACTCGTGGCCAAAAGTTAATAGCCTAGGTACCACTGGAATCCTCCAAACCTATTGCCACATCTGAAAGAGCGAGAAGGAACGGAGAAGCGTTGTCTCAACCTCAGCCATGGGCACTTCTAGAAATGGAGCAAGAAGGAAGGGTCGGCATTTTAGCTACCTGCCTGGTTCTTTCAATCGCATCTGCGGCGGAATGAGATTCCTCTCCAAACCGGAGTGTTTCCCCCAAGTCAACCCTTCAGGTGCTGCCTCCAGACAAGCACTGCTGTTAACATGAACCTCAAGATCCTCCTCTCCGATCTCTCCTCCTTCACCTTTCCGTCGACACCTCATTTCAACCCCCCCAGTCTGGACCTTGGGCATCAACATCTTGTGGTTTCCAGCATCCTACCAGGAATTTGATACCGCATCGCTGTCTGGTAAGTGATCCTCTTCCACTCGCTCTTCGCGTCGCCATCGTCGCGACGCTTTGCCAAGGGTTGAAACCAAGAGCACATCTTGTCTTACGGCCCCCCGGCCTACCCTTCCCGTCCTGCCACCCACCTTTCTGCCACTGTCCAGACGCTTGCACCAGCCAGCGGCCTGTCGACACCCAACCCTCAATGCTTCCATTGGTCAGCTAAATCTCAATAGTCCAACACGTCCGCTCAGCGAGACATCGATGACGACCTGGGTCGCATCTTTTCGGGGCCTCGAGGAACAGCAACCCAATTGATTGGCAGGGGGTCGAGGGCGGCGGCCAGAGGTTCTTCTTCGCGACCAGATATCTCTCCAACAAGGAGATTATGGATACTATCGGGCGCAATTTCGCTAGATACTAATATTTCAGGAGGCAGCTATCTAGCTAGGGGTCTATATAAGGTCAATAATAGCTAAACTGAGTATTAAGTTGCGCGTTTAGAGAAGTATATGGTAGATACTATTACTATACTGAAAAAGATTGGCGTGCGGATATTCTATTGAACGGAAGCAGCCGACAGCTGATCCTACCTGCACCATGTCAGATGTTCTGCTTCACAGCTTCGAGATAGTTCCGATACTTCCGGGGAGGTTCTGTAGATTGTATTCTTGGACTCCGCCATGACCAGAGCTACTTCCGCGACTTCTGAAGCGATTCGGATTGTGTATGCCGACTTTAATATTAGCGGTCTATCGACCTAATACTATCTAGGCCTAGCCAGGGCGTTGCTATCCCAGTTATCCTATTTCCCTATTTATATCAGACGTCTGATTTTGCAGTTTGAATTATTTCCACAGTAGAGCCAGCCAAGCTCCCACTATCCTCTCGATCCCTAAAAAATGTTGTCTTGCGCGCCCGACTGGGTAGTTCGATAAAGTCGGCCGTATTTGGCTTGGTAGGATCGTGGGGGTGCTTCGAGTTGATCCTGCGGGTGATGGAAGACCGGGCTGCTGGGGTAGACGATGAGGAAGAAGACATGTTGTAAATGTACTTCTTGGTGAAAGCAGATGATATGCCGGGCAGGACACCGATTATGAGGCAAGTTGTGATCTCAGCAACGGAGAGCAGCATGATCTTCTCGATGCTATGGCGGGCGTCAGTCGCAAGGAGAACTATCCGTGCAATTGAAACGGCAATCGAAATGAGCCCGATGCTATAAACCATATACACTCCAATTCGGAGCCGTCGTTCGGTTACTTTAGCTAGTGCCGGGTATGGTAAGATGCAAACTGCAACTTGTATTAGCATGTGAAGAGAATAGGATGTCGTATTTGACGTACGAATAATATCGGTAGAAAGGTGAAGCGCGCTATGAACCCACTATGTTCATTATTAGCATTTCTCGGTTAATAGTATAGGCCACACAGAAGACTGACAAAATCAAAGGACTTGACAATCGGGGGACAAGCTGGTTCCGTCGGCGCCGCCCATCGTTTTGGAACAGGCAAGCAGCCAAGGACTAGGACAACGTAAATGATGGGCAGCGTAATGATCATCAACCAGAACGCGCAAACCGCCCAAAAGTGTATCCGGGGAAGCATCCGCGTAAGTTCGATATGAAGGAGACTGATGGAGATCTTTACACTCCAAAGAGCGCCAAAGTAGGCAAAGGCGCTCCCAAAGAATATCTGCCAGCATGATTAGATATTGCAGCTAGAGAACTGGTATTACTAGTGGTCAACCTTTCCCATTTCAATGACGTTGGATGGATTCTCTGCCACAGTCTGAAGTAGGTAGTAAAAGTAAAACTGGGTCGAAGTATTGATGATGTGTAGGATCTATAATAGGCCTACTGTCAGAGGAGGAGAAACAGAGCAACTGTAAGATATTTCAACAGCACATACCAGAGCGCATATAAGTGTGTATTCAATCGGCGTGTGTTGCTTCGCCTTGATGACCCGGATCCAGAATCGAACACAACATGCTAAGATGGAGATAGCGAGCATTATGGCCGTTATTGCCTAAGTGGATGGTATTGCCACGCATATTGTATCGACGGGAAGGGACAACCACTCACTATATTGACGGCGATCATGTTGACGGGATGCCAGCAGCCGGTATTGGGCCACCACCAAAGATGAGGAAAGGTTGTCGAATGACTTTCTTGCCTTAGACGTAGAGGACCCTTTGATGATGTGGAGCGTCCGGAGCATTATGTATAACGCAGGATCGAGTCTTGAAGAGTTGAACATCCAGGGCGGGGGATTTAGTATTTATTAGTGGATTCGACGTGTCAGATGTGATGGAATGCCACAGTGACCTCGAGGGCCACTCGCTTGGAAATATACCGGGAATGCTGTCCGTGCGCAAAGCCACGACTGACACTTTTTGGTATTGTGGTCTCGCTTGGTGTTCGCGTAGTCCTCGCAGCGACTGTTCATTAGCTCCCAGTCAGCATGTGGCGTTGGCCTTCTTATGTACACCTTTACAGTGGACGTGGCTGAGGCTTTTGGGTCACTAATGGATGTTCCTTGTCAGCGTCCGGGTGCGTCCAGGAAGTATCGTTAGTGCAGGCATGTGTCCCACTATTTCCGAAGCAGCCATAAATGTTCCTTGCTTTAGTCCGAGACTAGCTGCGTCTCCGGTATCCGCGGGTCAGAGCCTAGCCCAACGAAGGAAGGTGGCGCTCAGACCTCGCCGAAGGTGCCCAGCTCTGGCATTATCTTGAAGAGGGAGAGGAAGCAAGATGTCGAGACCACCGAGTACTTTTCAAGAACTGACTCACTGGAAAGAAGCCACGGCTTACGCAGGATGGAGTGAGCGCCTCGCATGCACTGTATTACACGATAAGAATACATCGAGCCCCCCCGTAACCTTCCCCTGAGACCGGCCCACCCTCCTTGGCTATCAATATACCCCTTAATTACTCCAACATGGTGTTGCCGGCTTAGGTTTATCCGTTCCATGCTGGAGACGATGATCCTGACGTCAAGGATGGATCGGCGCATCGCCTTGCGCGGTGGCTCGTCATCGAATTACAACCCCAGGGCGGGGGTGGGGCAGCTATGAGACAGATGATATCCCCGGGCAAGGGACGGCACGCTCGACCTGCGGAGGACGTTGTCAGAGACCGTCGCTAAAGAGTCATGGCCAGCATCACCATCAGCCCAACTGAGTACTGGGTTATTGATTTGATGTGATGCATGGGAAGCGTAAAAGTCCAGGTCCAACAAATCCCTACCAGCCGCATGCCTGAAGATGCGCTAGCCTTAATATGGCTCAACATGCAGCCGCCTTGACACACCTATGTGAAGCCTCGACAACGAAATGTATGGTTCCTGCAGTGGCGATCCGCCACCTTCCATGACTCGTGATGGCATGTCAGAATAGCGACTTGTAGGTACAAGGTTGCATTAAATTCCGGATTCAGGCTAAGCGAACGCTATGACGATCAAATATCCACCACGGAGTACAAATGCACAAGACCAGGGGAGCCACAATGTCACTAATCGTGCATTTTCATATCCTTGTTCTCGCAGCCATTAACCTGAAAGGTGGGGGGCCAATCGTATTTTAGTGTGGTCCGGAGATCATCACAGGTTAGGCCATATTAAGGAAGCATCAAAATCATTCATAGCACAGGCCTGGAGGCATCGGAGGCGGCAACACCTATGGAGAGGGACACTTTCACTCTTTGATCCGACCGCCGTGTTGGCTTCATGTGTTTTTCCTGTACGGAGCACCAGCCTGACGTGTTCTTTTGCCATCCTTTCCATGCCAGTCGCCACTAATCCCTGATTCATCCTCAGCCCCTGATCCCTCCTACTCCGTAGCAGTGTTTTGTGAATCATTACCCCAAATAATCACAATCCCGAGGAAACAACCCAAGCGTTATAGCAATCTCTACCTCTGATAACAACCGTTCAGCTCTTCACCCGGCGTGTCATTCGTCCCCCATGGTTAGCGATGATGATAACACTCTCTACAGCCCAGTCAAAAGCTCTCCCTTCTCGCTCGTAGCCTCTGTGATTTCCCGCATCTTCCTTTCCATCACCTTAGAGCCCTCCCCAGAATATCTTGCTGGATCGTGCTCACTAAATCCAATAACCGTGGTTCTTCCTGATCATTTGGCCGATCGACCCGAACAAGCAGGATCAACATGCTTCCGAATGCTTTATCGTCCACTGTACATAGGGCGGTGTCGCATCCCCTTCAGCCAGACCCTTTTGATAGCAGGAGACAGCTGTTTAGAAAAGCGCTACTGAGCTTGCCTGAGACGCGCCCAGCCCACACCACTTGGCTGCGTCGGGTCTCGAGGCACTTAAGCCAGCAGATAGAATAGAGATCTCCTTTTCGGTGTATTCAGTTGCTATAGGCATTCTCATTCGATAACCTAGGAAGCGGCAGGTGCCATTTGACATAACTGATGACGCTGCTGTTCTTGGAGGACATGTAGTAGTAGTTACAGGCACTGCAGGCAGACGCAACGATGGAGCTGCGTAGATATCCTAACTTGACCAGTTATATCTCGAATCTCACTGAGACCTCTCAGATCCAGTGTCAAGTTCTGACCGTTGCAGCCAGGCGAAGTCTTCATTCTTTGGCATTCTCTTTTCCGAGCTACATTACCCTCCCACCCGTCAACCCTACTCCAAGGTAACAACAAGCCTCCCAGTAAAGTCATGAGCCGCCACCTTATCATATATGGCCTCCCCCTCGTCAAGCCTCAACAGCGTAAGATGGCTCCGGATGCCCTCCCTCGCAACAACCTCCAGCATCTCCCTCGCCTCCTCTATCCCCGTAAAGATCGACCCTTTAACAACAATCTCCCGAAACACAAGATTAAACGCGTCAAACTTGTACCCCTGCTCAGGTAGCCCCAATACCACGCACACACCCCGCGGCCGCAGCCGGTGAAGAGCCCAGTCGCTTGCTTCGACATCGTCAGTGCATACCACGGCGCCGTGGAGGCCGATGCCACGGCTCAGCTCTGAAATCTGCTTGACTGCGTTGTCGTCGCTAAACTTGACGATGAGGTCGGGTCGGAGGTGAGAGGGGACTTCGGATGCCAGCTTCAGCCCGATGTCCCGGTTGTCAATGGCGACCACCTGATAACCCAGTGCTTTGGCAAACTGGACCGCGAGGACTCCCAGGCCGCCGATTCCAATGATGGCGATTGAGTCTCCTTTCTTCAAGCCTACTTGACGGATTGCGTTCCACACAGTTACCTATCCCTCGGATGTTAGTAAAGATCTTGATCAGCCATGATCAACATACCCCAGCGCACATCAACGGCGCAGCTTGTTCAAACGGAATGCCCTCCGGAATCGTAACGAGCGTCTCCTCAGGCGCGATCAGGTACTGCGCAAAGCCTCCATCCGCTCCCAGAATACCAGCCATGGTGATGTTGGCGCAGAATCGAGGATCGAGAGCTCCGATATCCTCCTCCGCCCAGCTGCACCCAGTGCACGAACCACAAGGATTCCTAAAGTTCAGGATGCCCACCCGATCCCCAACTTTCCAGCCTCCCTTTACTCCCTCACCTAGCGCTGCAATGGTGCCGGCTGGTTCGTGGGAGCCGGTGATGGGCAGCTCCGATTTGTAGACGCCTTGGATAACTTGAAAGTCCGTGTGACAGAATCCAGACGCTGCCATGCGCACGAGCACCTCTCCTGTCTTTGGGACTGGGACGGGCACATCGTCGCGTAGCTCGTAGTTCTGGTTGTACTAATTATCTGTAAGTCGATGTCCTCTGCGTGCATCTTCCTGTCTCCCCCTTATGAGTTGAATCTTACGCCCTGCAGCCGCAACGCCTTCATATGGGTGGGAAGTGCCTGTTCAGTCATGGCGTCTGATGATGCAAGTTGGTTTCGCTTGAAGGCATCCTGGGATAGTTGAAAGTCAAAAGCAAACCGGTTATGAATTTTGGAGATGCCATGGAGGTGAAAATGAAATTTGTAAGCGTGGAGATGGACCTGGTGTCAGTTAATGTCTGCAGTTTAACTTTGACCATTTTCGGTATGTCGGGCGAAGAGTCCGACGAGACACGCACGATAAGTAATGGAAACCAATCAGAGTCTTGTCGACTGCAAATTCCCTCCACATGCTACTACGGACAAGGGAGTTCAGGGTGCAGAGCCCACTGCCGGGAGACATCCGAGACCCTATCTTGCTTCGGTGGAGGCTGAAGGCCGTTCGGTGAGATTAGAGGCATTTACCGACTCATGATTGGTAAGCTGTCCTTTACAAGTGTCTCCAAGGCATGATTCTCGTATCGTGGAGCAAAGCTGTGTAATCATTGGAGACGATAATGCTTGGCATCTTGAGAGACCCTCGAGCTATGAGAAGAATAAAAGGCCTCGGATCACTTAGCATCTCAAAGAACCACTCAACCTCATCAAAGCTTCCACAATAATACAAAGAAACACTCCCCTTTCTCACCATGTCCAAGAACATCAAGACCATCCCCACCGCCGAGTACGACGCAGTCGTCCGAGTCGTCCAAGACTACTACTGCAACGGCTGCCACAAGGGCGACACCTCCCTCCTCGCCAAGGCCTTCCACAAAGACGCAACCATGTACGGCTTCACAATGACGGGCGAGCTCCTCGGCGGCCCTGTGTCAAACCTCTACGACTTTATCAACGAGCACGGCGACGCTCCTCACATCAAGACGAGGATCGACGTCATCGGCATCACTCCCACGACGGCTGTCGTCAAGGTGGACATGGAGAAGGACGCTGCTGGTCAGGATTACACGGATTTCCACACCATGATGAAGTTTGACGGCGAGTGGAAGATTATTGCCAAGGTCTTTCACACGTACGAGTCGTGAGGTTGGAGAGACGTGTTGGAGATGTATTGGGGTAAATATTCTAGTCCCATGGCATAAACTTTGAGAGGCATGGAGAAATAATCCTGGCTCTTATCACGGCACCGTCCAGATACAGTGCTTCGTTATCGATCCGCCCTGTTGATATGTGACGATGACTCGTAATGCCATCTTAGGGCATCACCTTTAACCTCATATCCTCCTCTTGCCTCATAATAACCGCTCCCATTATATACCCTAACGCAGTGTGCAATGCCCAAAAGCAGCCCAATTTCAACTCCGCCACCCTCAATCGCATATATACGATGCCGCCGCCGCAAGAAAAAGTGCGACCGCCATGTCCCCAAATGCGGAGAATGCCAACGCTCGTCCGCAGAGTGCATCCGCTTCCAGGAGAGGAAGCCTCGAGATACCGCAACCGTGCCTTGGTCCTACGTCAAAGATCTAGAGGCTAGGCTTGCACAGGTGGAGAAAGAGCCAGCTTTCTGCAAGGGAAGGCTTGCCCAAATACAACCCTCGCCTGGCCCTCAAGGCCTGCGGGTCGTCGGCGAGGATGAGCAGTCCCCGGCCAGCGATGGACTCATCATGGCCAGTCCTATAAGCCATCTTCCGGCAGAGGACGTCCACCTAATCAGGGTCCACGCGCCATTCAAACCAGAAGATCCACTACCGTCACCAGCTGAACGTCAGGCCGACGATCTAGGACGTCTGAGGGCCGTTGATTTCAGCAACTACTTCCAATACGTCCACCCGAGCTAGCCATTTCTCGACCAGAACCAACTCAGCCAATGGTTCCACGACCATACTTTACATGCTGTCTCACTAGAGGACTATCAACTCGTCATCCACCTAGTATGCGCCATCGGAGCATGTTACTCCAGCCCTTCAGATCGACAGTGTCCACGTGTCAGCAGGTCCAGAGAGCTATACACAGAAGCTCTACATATCTACCTGGCTGATGCGGTCTCCGAGGAGCACAAATTCCGGACCAAGGCCTACCTCTTATTGATAGTGTATGCTTTCCACTGCCCTACGCCGCTTCAGCTGCATGACAACACGAATGAGGCGATTCTCGAAATCACAGACCGGCTGTCGACTTTTCAGATACCTTCTACGTTTCTTCCACTGGACTTTGAAGAGATTGATGATGCGATTGTTGCGGAAGATAAGGACAATAGGGTCTTGCTGATTTATTGCTATACTGCATTTGAGATAATTGCTTCTCTTTGGAACCGGTCTTTTCAAGTACTTGTAGGTTCATTGGATGACAAGGTGAGTGCATCCCTTCTCTATAACTTCCTTGATGAAGCCCCGTCTCATCTCCCCGTAGATCCTTGACCAAGGCATCTGGCTCACATTCGGAGGCTCCATGCCAGCAGACCTCGAGCACATGTTTGCAATCCGTCGCATCCAATCCAAGATCCGAAGACTATGGTCCCAATACAGAGTCCCAGACCAAGAAGAAAACCGCAGACGACAGACCGCCGAGATCCGAGCAGAGCTCGAGCAGTGGAAGGCCATGATCCCTCTCGCCATGCTAAAGACATATGACTACAGCATCTGCAGCCTCTATCAACACGAGACTGTTGTCCCCAGCATCGAGGACTACTCGATCTTGTTATCGGCCGCCAGCGAGAATTCACGGTGTTTTAGGAGGATTCAGAAGTTCTTCCTGGTGTACTCTACCTGGGGCGGCGTAAGTCGTCGGGCCACCATCATATAACACTTGACTAACACTATATCTTAGCTGCTAGAGCAATTCAGCATAGGAGTCATTCTCCTGTCCTGTTTCTGGGGAACCCCCCTCGTATACCGCACAGCTGCATTCCAAGCTCCAGACGCCTTGCAGGCACTGGAAGACTGCCAGCAGACACTAACGGGATTCGCGCAAAAGTGGGAGGTTGCCGAGATTTACCTGGAGGCATACACCAGGTTGCTCTCTCAGACTCCCATATCTGGACACGAAGATGCTTCATTCTCGGAGGAGTTCCGGCAGCGAATGAATAGTATTATCTGCGAACTGGAGAATAGGGGGGTGACGATGGCTATCTTGACGTTGATGACACGAATGGTTAGCTTGGCTCGAGAAAGCAGGGGTTTTCTCATGTAAAGGAATGACAAATTCCGGTCAGTTATATCGACTTCACTTTATTTCGGCCTTAAAATAGCTCTACTCCATGCTTGGCAACTTTTGATGTGTTGATATGGGCACGCAAGGCCTCAACATTAGTTTGTTTCTACCCGGATCGTCAACCTATCTACATTGAATCACCACCGCTTAAAACTAAATGTTTGCGTTAGTATAGGCACTATCCCTAATACCGAGGGCCAAACTCTAGAGGCACTTACAAACACAACGTAGTAATCCGAAACCTTCAAAGCTCCTCCAACCTCCTTGAACGCAACTCGACACGCCCATACTCCAGTCTTGGACGACCCATCTTGCCAGTTGTACAGCGTCGTGCCGTCAATCATGACGTCCAGCGAGTCTTTGCTAAAGGCAAAAATCTTGGCCGGCCTGTGGCCCCGAGACGCAACGTTGTCCCAGGAGTTGGCAATCATGCCCTCAATCTCTTGGACCTCGTCAGCTCAGGTCTCCTCTCGAAAATTGGGCTGTCTCACCCGTCCGTCCATTCGATGCCTTTCCGTTGCGCCAGATCTTGGCGTCGTCACTGAAACAAGCCAACCATTCTTCAGACCGGGCCGTGTCGTCTGCAGCAGCGAAAAGAACGTCGAGAAGCTTCCGGACCTTTCCGGGACAAGGTCTGGGTTGTATTCGTACTTTAAAACAGCCATGGTGGTCTTCTTGTTTCCGGATGTAATTGCTACCCGAGATGAAAGTCCAGCTGCGTAGTGGTATACTTATAGAGCAGTCTCAATTTCTGAGTGCTTAACAAAGCAGAGGAGGCGTCACCAGCGTCGGACTTTCAGTCCGCTTCCAAGCCGAAGCAGCAGTCGGCGTCTCCACAGACTTTCAACCCCAAGCCAAGCGAAGATCTAACGCCATCTCATTATCGCTCAGTCGTGAGATCGGCATTCTCACGCGGGTTTTTAGGCCACATCAAATTGTTCCGTGCTACACTTACTTCTACGGAACGAGGGCATGGTTCACTCATGCAAATTCTCTACAGTAGATTCAGGAGGGACGTTACGTGGCAAGCAGACATGTCCGTATCACCGAGTCAAGAAAATTTTAGGAACAAGGAACTTCCGATTCAATTCTTCGTCTATGATTAGGCCTACTCAAAGACCCAGTCGACCACCTTCTGGAACATCCTAGGCCCGTCATGAGGCAGCGAGAACCTAGCATACATGTCCGCAATCTCGCGCTCCGACAACCCTCCCGTATAGGCGCCATCATCCGCATCCAGAATGCCTCTTCCAAGACTCTCGGTCATCTCAGGGTGGCCCTGAAACGTGATAATGTTCTTGTCCTCGCAGATGAGGATGTCGTTGCCTTCAGCGAGGGGGACGAACCCAGGCGGGAGGCGGCCCACGCGCCTTTTGTGGAATTCAGGGAGCGACTATGAGCGGAGTTTATTGTTTGTCAGTGATTTCAGAGTCTATGTGAGAGACTTACAAAGGCCATTGGATCAGAGGCATTCTTCGCGTTTCCAAAGAACTCAAGTCCTCGCTCCGTGTATCGAAGGGGATGCACTCCGACATGAGGCACATCAGTGGAATGCTCCATCATGAGCCATCGTGCAACTTACTCTATCCCCGTACGGATTGAATTCAATCTCGCCGCCCATCGCTCGCGTAATCGCTTGATGTCCCCAGCATACACCAACCATCTTGGTACTGGGGCAGTTCTCAGCCGTGTCCCGGATGAAGGCCAGCGTCTGCTCCACCCAAGGGTCAACCTTCGGAAGAGTGAGGTTGAACACGCCGCCAGTCAAGATGACAAGGTCAAACTTGCTCGCGTCTGGGACGATGCCGTCCGTGATGGGGTGGTAGACCTCGACCTCTGCATCAGGGACGGTCGCCTTGAGGATGGCCCTCCACGAGTCTACCATGGCGTTGCCCCATGATGCGGGAGTGTCGTAGTTTCGGAGGATTGCGACTCTGGGAGGTGTGAGCTTAGAGATCATGGTGGGCGAGGAGATGAGAGGGCAGAAGTTAAGAGTTGATGGGTTCGTCTATTCTCGGCGGTCAGCTAAGAGGTTGATTCTATGAATCCTATCCTTTTAGATGAACAGAGCGATTAACTTCACCTCTTTTCTCTTTTCCACCCCGCAAACATCAGGAGACTTGGCCCACTGGTGGCTAAACTCTTGCGATAGCCGATTGCCTTGGGGGTTGTATTGCACGCTTTCGTATCAGGCGCCCCTTGTAGCTTGCCACGATAGCCAGGCAGGGACCAGGTAGAGATACAAGCGAGGAGGTGTCAATGCTGCTAGGAGGCTTCGTGTCAAAGATAAAAACGTCAACTGTGCACCTCCCTGGGTAGAGATCATCCCATCAACTGTCCCTCACCACTTGCTCCTTTCCCAGCCCAATCGCTCAATCACAGAGCCCGAGAAGATGCAGTCGGCAAAGAACGTCGATGAGACCCAGCGCTCGCCCTCCGAGTCTGTGGGCCAAACCTTTTCCATCACCAGCAAGGAGAAGGAGAAGCCCGTCGTCATTGAGGATGCCGAGGAGTTCGTGCGCCTCTACGAGCACGAGTACGGCGACTTTACCGAAGCCGAAGCAAAGCGCGTGCTGCGGAAGATTGACTGGAGGCTCATGCCCTTGTTCATGGTCACTCTCACCATTGCGGGAGTAGATGTGAGTGTCTTGGGGAGTATGCTTTCCTCTCTCTAACCGTGTCTAAAAGAAAGTCATCATCTCCAATGCTGCAATCTACGGCATGAACAAGGACCTCAAGCTGGTCGGACGGCAGTACAGTTGGGGTATGTTTCGATCATCCTGCCAGGCCCATCCTCATATTAACTCGATGCCTCCACAGCCGCATCCGTCTTCTACTTTGGATACATGTTCTTTGCCTATCCTGCCAACGCCATCCTGCAAAAGTTCCGGGTCGGTCGGTGTCTTGCCATAGCATGTATCGGATGGGGAGCCTCGGTCACCCTCATCGCTGCTTCGCCCAACTTTGCCGTCCTCATGTTCCTCCGATTCGTCATGGGCGCCAGTGAAGCCTTTGTCTTTCCCTGCATGACCATCTTGATCTCGATGTGGTACACCAAGCGAGAGCAGCCTCTAAGAAGCGCCATCACCTTCACTTCGTTCTCGACTGTAAGAGCCTGACTATTCCTGTGTTTGTTCGCCCTCTAACATTTTCCAGCTCGTCTCTGGTACTGTTTCTTACGGCATCGGAAATGCGGATACTGGCATTGCGCCCTGGAGGTTGCTGTTCATCACCTCGGGTGGACTGACCATGCTCTGGGGCATTACCCTGTCTTTCTTCATCCCCGACTCTCCCCTTCAGGAGAATTTTATGAAAGGAAAGGAGAAGTATATTGCCTTGGCGCGCGTGCAGAGCAACATGACCGGGATTGAGAATCGAGTAAGCGTCAAGCCATAAGAGGACATGTTCGAGGCTAATTGATTGCAGGAGTTCAAGTCGTACCAGGTCAAGGAAGCATTCCTCGACTACAAGACCTACCTCCTGTTCCTTTTCTACCTCTGCATGAATGTCCCAACTGGAGGGCTGTCAGCCTTTGCTGCACAAATCATCTCGGGTATTGGCAATTCACCTCCCGAGACGGTTCTTCTCACGACGCCTTGCTCGCCTTTCCAGGCAGTCGCCAGTCTGGCGGTCGCGATTCCTCAGAAATGGCTTACCAATAAGCGGTGCTTGAGCAGCGCCATCTGCTGTCTGATCCCCCTGGCGTGCTCTATTCTCATTCGAAGTAAGCAAGCCTCTGGAATTCTTGCACGGTTAGACTCACATGTCTCGCAATAGAGCTTCCCGAGGACCAAAAGACTGGTCGACTCTTGGCTTACTACTTCTTTTACTTCTTCTGGGGGCCTTATGCTACTGGTGAGTTTAAGAATGACCTCCAGTCTCCTCCCCATACTAACGATTGCAGTCCTATCTCTCCCAATGGCCAACGTCGCAGAACACACAAAGAAGCTCACCGTCACGGGCAGCATCTTTGTAGCCTACTGCAGCGCCATGATCATCGGCCCGCAGGTCTTTCTCGAGAGGGAAGCTCCCCATTACAGCACCGGCTACAACAGTTTGATGGGATTCGAGATTGGTGCCATCACCATTCTGGCGGCCTACGCTATCGGGTGCAGGATCTAGAACAGAACTCCGCGACAAGAGGGAGGGTACGGAAGTGACGCTGACGACCGAGGAGATGCTGGAGGATAAGACCGATTATGAGAAGAGGGGGTTCAGGTATATCTACTAGGGAGGCGTTGCAGTGAGACTTTGCAAAGCCGTGACGAACGATGGCTTGCCAACTAGTTGCCTTTGTACCTATTCCCCCAACAAGGCGCTCATCATCTACTTGATTTAGCCGGGAGGCCCATATTCGCCAATTTTTAACGCCTCTTGATCTTCCTAGTGTTTATTCAAGAGATATTCTCGTTATCTCTTCCTTCGCCCTTATTCTACAAGCGGGCACCTAGTTTCTTACAAGCTATTATGCCAAAAGTATACAGGCCGTCCATAAAGAGAACAGCTCAGTCATGAAGTAAATCTAGAGAGCACTCTCAGATCAACCCATACCTCAAGAGGCTCTTCCGGGATTTAATATCCTTCCTAACATATATATGCAAGGGCGTGTTCTACAGATAATAGCATATGATTGTCTATAAGTCTAAATCCCCAGGTTCTAAAGTCTCTCCTGTCTATATTGTCGTTAACCCCCCAGAACCAACAACCCAAGCCTAAGCCTCCTGCCGACTCTTCTCAGACCAAAACGACAGCCCCGACTGCGCCCTCAGCGTCCCATACAAGGCCGCCCCATCCAAGTTCTCGCCCCCAAAGGCCCTCGCACTCAGCATATTATTCGTCGCAACATCCAAAGCTGGCATCCTCGCCCCCAGATCCCCCGCCACGCGGAGCGCATGCCTCGCATCCTTGATGGCGTTGGACACGCCGAAGCCCGCCCACCCTTCCGCAGGCGCCCACGAGCCGCTTGTCATCCGGCGCGAGTAGCTGCCTAGGACGGGGCCAAAGTTCTCAAAGATGAGCTCTTCGAGGGGAGAGGTGCCAACGCCGTTTAGTTCGGCGAGGACTTGGGTCTCTGCGATGGCTTCTAGGAAGGTGACGAGGAGGACATTTCTTGTCGATGTCAGTGGGTGGTGAGGATACCACGAGAAGGCGGAAACTTACCCCGTGATTTTGAGCATGGGAGATTTTGTCACGTCCGGACCCAGGTTGAGGACCTTTCGTCCCATTACGTCTTGAACGAGTGGCTCAATTCGCTGGATGTCCTTTTGAGAACCCGACATGGCAAAGATGAGCCTCCCTGCTTCAGCTACAGGGCTCGCGCCAAAGACGGGTGCAGCGATGAACTCGGCGCCGGCCTGCCGTAAGCGCTCAGTGACATTGAGCGCTGTCTGAGGGTGGATGGTCGAGCAGTCGATGAAGGTTTTGCCTCGGATGTCGGCTTGTTGAGATATCACCTCGTCAATGATAGACTCAAGGACCTTGTCGGCAGATACCTAGTAGTGTTAGCAGACACATCTCAATCTGGAAGGCAACATTACCATTGTGAAAATATCATCGCAGTCTTGAACCACGCTGAGGAACGCGTCTTTTGGGATTCCGCCGGCTTCTTCGAGTGCTGCCCCCTTTGCAAGTGTGCGATTGGAGTAGGTCAATGAGGACCCCTGTGAATTGAGCTTCGTTTGCAGATTAAGCGCCATAGGGAGGCCCATGGACCCCAGGCCGTACTATTACTCTGTTAGTATTGGTTCTGGCTTGGTTGTAGATGGTGCCGGCTCACCCATCCAACAGATTTGCTTGCCGACATTTTTGAACTGTGCATACACGTCACTCGATTAAAATTGGGGTTATTGCTCAAGGGTCCATTCTTTAAATATTTAACATTTTCGCTCTGCAAATTTTCACCTCTTTATCTTGTCATGATGGACCGAATGAGAGCGAGATAGGCGTATCAACCATATCTCGGAACACACCCGACACTCGGAAGCTGTGCCGAGATGTGATATCGGCCGAGTCATGATTGCTTTTCGGACCGGAACGTAGCCCATAGCTTCAAAGACCTTACAAACTTAGTCTGAGCTATCGAGACAGTCCCTCGCTCTCCGATCTCGCATCTTGTTCCAGGGGCTCGGTGAGGGGGTTCGGGACTATGACGACACTGGTGCTCTACCCTTGATGTCAATGACTCATGAGAGTTTGACCAAGTAGCTAGCAAGTTGGCAAGAGAGGAATCATCATCAGTCTTGTACTTGAGATCTGTTCTGATCGAGAATCCCTCCCATCCTTGACAAGGACCCCCATCCCATCGGGATTCGACATCTTATACTTCAACCCCGGGATCCGATACGCCCTCGCATGCCGCAGCTTCGAGGGCAAGGCAAAGCCCCCAGCCCTGAACATGAACGTCTCATGGCACGACATGCACGTCACCCCCACGACGTAGTTGAACGGCTGGCAGTGCATCGTGCCATATGAGGCGTAGTTCGCTCTCAAGCGGCTCTGCGTCTCGCCCTCCGTAGCCTTGGAGAGGGATAGCGCATCGGCGAGCCACTCCGCCCCTGTCGGCCCGTCGACCTCCCAGAAGGTCAGGGTGGCGTCGTCGAACCGATGTGCGAGAGCCTGGGCGACGCGGCCAGCCTCGTTCTTTTCCTGCAGGCTCTTCATGATGGTCTCTCTCTTTGGGCCGTAGATCCTCGACATGCAGCCGACGAAGCTGTCGAGGCTGGGTCCTTCGATGCGGAGTGCCGCGATGGCCGTGGCGGGGAAGAGAGACATGGGGCCGTCGCTCTCTCGGTCCCAGGGATCTTGGATGGTTGACACGAGTCCAATCGGTTCGAGGCTGAGGGAGACGGTATGCTCGAGGTCGCTGAACTCTGCCTGCCCCTGTAGGAGTGGAGGATGTGTCTCCTCGCCTAGCTCCCAGGTGAAGACGTCGTTGTAGCTAAAGGGATGTGCGTCTGTGTCAGGGTCTCGAGGATCGCCCATCTCAAGGTGCGGCGTTATCAAAAGCGAACTCAAGTCTCCCGCCTTTAGGGCCTCCCAGGCAATCTGATAGTACTCGGTCTTGAAGTTGTGTCCCATCGGGGTATCCGAGCTCACATGCACGATTCCTCGCAACGCATGAAGATAGTCCGTCTGATCCCGACATCCACGCTTTGAGAGCAGCGCAGAAGCCATCGCAAAGTTGATCTTCCTCCGGGCCTTGGCTTCTCTCAGAGGTCCCAGCGTCCAAGGAACCTGATTCTCACCGAGGTGAACCGCGTCCTCCAGACTGAACACACTCTCGTGATGCGACAGCTCCTCGTTCCAAACTTGATACAGTCGGTTCAAAAAGGCAGGGTCGTCAAGGCCAGCGAGGTATGTACATTCGCCCACCAGCATCCTGACACGTCCGCTGCGCGCAAACTCCATGGCTGTCCAGATTCGTTGGAAGTATTTCGCATTGCAGACGGTAAGCATCGCCTCCAGACGTTCGGGTGTTCTCTCGTTATGGTATAATTTCTCGATAACCTCTTGGCTGATGTCGTCAAAGTAGATGAGCGTCGTGTCTGCCTTGGCGAAGAGCTGGTGCATGACGAGCAAGATGTTGCTCTTTAGGCCATCCGACCACTGGGGGACGCTGATGTAATCGAGCCATATCTCTGTGGCTAATTCGTCCGCCTTTTTGATGCCAGTGTATATCTTTGTCGAGATCTCTATAATTCGGTCTGCAACAGCGGATGTCTGAGGTAGGGTGCGTCGTTGCTGCTGGAGATATGAGATGTCGGGATCCCAGACGAGGGAGACAGCCGAGAATTTGATGCCCTTGCCAAGACAGCACTGCAGATGCCTGTCGTATAGGAGAATGTCTCCCCTGTGGGTGGATAGGACGGTGCTGTACCCCGGCCGGTGGTCGCCTGATGGCTCAACTCGATAGGTGCGAATGAGAGCGTCTTTAGCAAATGATTGCAGGCACTCGAGGCATCGCAGGTCGGCCAGTCCAGGCTGTGTCCAGAGGGCATCGAGAAGCTGTTCTCCTTCGGTCTCGTCCGAGCTCATTGTATGTGAAGATGGGCATTTGCCAAGGTCAGAATGAGGGGTTTATTCCTTGAGTGACGCTACTGGGGTGACCTGGCAAGAATATATTCCAGCGCACGGACGAGATAATCCGGATGCTCATGCAATTAATCCAACTTCATCAGCAGTCACAATACTATCGACCAGTAGTGTAGATAAATAGTATTACTGCCAGGCTCCGTTGCCTCTAAGCTAAAACTACCCTGACATTATACCCGAAACTCGAGCCCGTTCGGGGACCCGACCCAGAAAGTAAGGTGTGTAAACGTTTAATATTAAGCATCTGGGCAATAACCCAGGTCATTAAGGGTTATTCAGCTTACAGAAGCTGGAAGGCAGCCATGGCAACACCGGCCATAGCCAGGACGCCAGAGGCGGCGTTGGAGGCACCCTAGGATAGTCAGCACTGATGTTTCGAGTCTTGAGGGTTCTCGACGTACCATGTTGATAACGGCGGGGGGAGTGGCAGTGGTGGTCGTGTTGTTGGAGTGAGAAGGCTTGGGGACAACGCTGGTGGGCTTGGGAGCAGCGGGCTTGTCGGTCTCCTCGGCGGCGGCAGTGGTCTCGGCAGCCTGGGTCTCCTCAGCCTTGGTTTCCTCGGCCTGCGTCTCCTCGGCTTGGGTCTCCTCAGCCTGAGTCTCTTCAGCCTGGGTCTCCTCGGCTTGGGTCTCCTCAGCTTGAGTCTCCTCGGCCTGGGTCTCCTCGGCAGTAGTAGGCTTCAACACCGTTAGCATCACGATTCTTCATCCTCCGTCTCTCTCTGGTCTTACCTCGGACTCGGGCCGCTCGGGAACATCGATATCGACACCGTACTCGGCGCACAGGTTCACACCGAAGCTGACGGCATCATCGGCCTTGTCGCCGCACGTATCCCAGACACACTCGAGGAAGTAGTTCTGGAGATCCTTGCCCTTGCAGAAGCAGAGGTACATGTTCTCCTCCTTGCAGTCCAGAGGGGGGTGGTCGGTGATGACGCCCTGGAAGCAGTTGATGGCGCAGACGGACTGGGCCTGGGCCAGGGAGGCCAGGGACACAACGCCGGCGGCGGCGGCGAGGCGGAGCGAGGTGGAGGTCTTCATCTTGCTGGTTGTTGATGCTCGAACGAGTGCTTGTTCTTTTTAACGAATGGTGGTCGGATTTAATCGACGAGGGAGGAAGCAAGTTTGAAAGCGAGCGAAGTGTTGAAGACTTGTTTGCGATGCTGAAGAGAAGAGGTGCGGGATAGATCGAAGGCGAAGGAAGCTGGGTATTAATATCGCTCTGCCGGCATGGATCTGGCATGGCCGTTGAGAGCGTGCCTGAGGGCCCATGCAAGGGGGCCAGGAGGCTTCATTGGCTGTTAGACCAAGATGGGCCTGGTCCTGGTCTTGAGTTGTGGCTGCGGACCTCATTTCGCTTTGGATCTAGCTGCCCTTGGCGGGTGGCGAGCTAGCTCGATTACTGCACGTCCGGATACGATTAGAGTTATCAGATCATCTGATAATGCTGGTTTTTCTGGTCTCCAATCCCTGCCTGACACCTACCAACATGAGCTTAACCAGGCCAGCTCATGCGCCACCAGCAAGGCCAAGTATAGCGCACCCAACACTCCGCTATCGGTGCGCATCTTTTTTTCTTTCCCACATGAGGCTTCTCGTAACTAACGCTCATCTGCAGCTGGCCCGTTCCAGAGGGCAACATCCGAACCGCCCGGGCCTCCCACCCCACGAACCACCCTGTCAAGCTATTTGGCGCTAAATGAAATGATTATCTTATCAGATCCCACCCGCTCACGCCACTACATCACACGAGTTCCGAACAGGCGCTGCAGCCGAGCTCCGAGGTCAGGCTAGCCCAGAGAGGGAGCTCGTCGCAGCCGAGGGATGGCACAGCTGAAGTTGTGTGGGGGGAGGAAAGGTATTGGAGCTTTCTCTAAGATTTGCCCAGGCCACCAGAAATGACATGGCCAGACAAGGTCGTACTGGCCGAGCGCCCTCCTTGCTCGCTTGGGCAAGGTCGCCAAGGGCCCTCTGCTCGCAGCTGAACGCAGGGCCATGCAGCCTGTGATGCTCCAATGTTACTATTAAGATACGCAAATCGCCCGCTTCGAGCGGCTGCATCGCCACTAAAAAAAATTCTCCAAACTCTTCCCGTTCCAAAAATGAAGGCCGCTCTTTTCGTCCTCGCCGTCGCCGGCATCGCCAGCGCTGCCGACACCATGTTCGACGCTCTCCCCGAGTGCTCGCACGAGTGTCTTGAAAAGTCCATCAAGGGCTCGTCGAGCTGCGACCCCGAGGACAGCGAGTGCCTCTGCGAGGTCGACAACTACCGCAGCATCTACTCTGGCGCTGAGGCCTGCGTCCTCCAAGCGTGCGGTGCCGCCAAGTCAGTTGGTACGTCAAATCAAGGCCCTTTTTTCTCTCCATCACTACTAACACACGCAAAAGAGGACGTCCTCCCCGCTGCTGCCCAGTTCTGCTACGAAGTCACCAGTGGCGCCACGGCTCCCCCTGTCGACGCCTCTGGGTCCGCGACAAAGACGGCCGCCGGTACGGCAACCGAGTCTGCAGAGGCGACTGGCACCCCTGCCGCAGGCGACGCGACCTCCACAACCGCCTCGCCCGACGGTGCCGCTGCCATGGGATCCATCGGCGGCGTGGGCATGATGATTCTGGGACTGCTCGCTGCCTTTTAGACGATGCGGTCTGGGGAAGGTTTGGGGAAAAACTAGGGGTGTGTTCTCATGTAGCAAGGATTAATCCTGGGTCCCTTGATCCGTCTTGTAACGATCTTGTTCACGCGGCGACGCAGTACTGAGTAGATATTTGGGTTTCTGGCCTTGTAGCATAGCATGAATAATTTTGACTGAATTCTGCCACGGCATGCTAAACAAAGGGACCTCTGATGCCTCGATCTGGCTGGTGGAATCTCGTGATCGGGGCATGCTGGCTGGGGTCGTTCGGACAAGGTAGTCTTTCCGAGGGTCCGATTCTCCACAGGGCGGAAAGACGGTTGACATGGGGTGGTGTTGCAGGGGTTTGTAAATGGCGCAGAATAGCAGTTCATGGTGTTGGTGATGGACAGGGTTGCTTGATCGATCGTAACTGGATGACCTTTTGCTGTGAATCATGCTGGGTGCCGGGCCGGCGCATATGATCGAAATCAAGCTTCGGCTGGTCAGGAGGATGAGCCCATTGATCGACCTTGGCAGCTGTTCCTGCATGGAAGGTAGGCGGGTGAGAGGCGTGGTGAACATGCGGGTCTTTATGCAGGCCTTGATGAGGGAGAGCAGATCGGTTGTGATGATATGCTCTCGTGGAATGAGAGATCAGGATGGCCTCTCATTCACTTACTCGGATTAGAAGAGGTCAGGAAGAAGGATAGGCGGCATTGCAAAGTGACATGCCTCGTTGAGACTCTCAGACCATGGGGGGACATGGACTCGACAGTAGGTCACTTGCATCTCAGCTGGAAAGACGGAGACAAATATCAGATATAGGGTAGTTGTTCATCACAATAGGAATCAACAAGACGCTTTGATAGAGTGGTGCCAGCGAGGCTCCATGTCCCAACAGGGAGGACAAAAGGGAAGCTCTATGCAAAGACGTGTCGATTCTTCCATGTCTTGGAAGCTTGGTGACGCCCTGAGACTGGTAATCATGAATCTTGGGTTGAGAATACTTTAAGCTTCAGAAAGGGGAAGCAAACCTGGTGTCGGTATAGTAGTGGAAGCGTCGGGACGGACCTTGAGCCTTCAAGACCACATCACATCGACCTCTATCATTCCACACTTACGGGGCTCTCCTTTCTACGCCATTATAGCTTCAAATGGTCAATTAATATGGTACATGTAAGTCTGCAGCCAAATGTGATCACTGGAAGAGTCAGCACCAATCCCGTTCCAGGCCCGGTTCTTGAAAAGGTAGGTTGACGATAGGCCCAAGCTTGAGAGCACTCTACTGTCCACGAAATAGCCTCGTCAACTCAACGCTCAATGATCTATTTTGAGCAGGCCAACGGCTGCAGTAAAAGGAATCCCATGACACACGACCAAGGCAGTTTAATACAGTCAAGGTACGTAGGATTCACCATCAGGCCAAACGCCTCCCAATATCAAGCGATTGAATCGAGGTAGACATCTTCAACGCCGTGCATGAGTTAATTGGATCAAAGCACGGTTTCTTCCTGCCCTATTCAAATCAGGCCCTAAATTCAAGTCTACATGTCACTCGACTCCACAGAGTCTTGTCATTCGCATATGTTGCCCCGTCACAACGAACTCAGTGGCACAACCAGAAGGTCTATTGAACAACCCCAGAGACAATGCCATTGGTCGACCCGTATCGATCCTGATGCGCCAGAGGCACAGCAGTTGGCTCAATCCCCATAATCAGTCATGAATAAGAGTGCGCTGATCAAAGTGAGCCTCACGCAAAAGGCCCAGTGGAGCGAATCCTCAAAGGAATGCCCAGCTCGGCCTCCAAAGCCCGAATTGATTCACTGCTTTACGAGCGCCAGGTTCTCGACCGAGGTGCATCCCGCGCCCAGTGGCCCGCGGCTCACCGTACGAGTAACTGGTTTGGGAAGCAAGGTGACAGGGGACTTTTGAGTGACAGAAGCGGGGTGGGGGGCATGAGGAATTGGTCCGTCCTCCGTTCCCCATCAGCCGCTTGTCGAGATATTTCTGGATGCGTGAAATTAGACAAAAATTGCAGCGACCCAGTGACTCAACTCCAGCAGTCAGGGGCATTCAATGTGCAATTCCTCTGCGAAAGATCCTGGAATCACAAGCTGATTGCTTCTCCGGCGCCGGACGTCTCAGCGCCTAGGTCGGCGCGAGTTCCGGGCTCGTTCCCCTCGGTGATCCTGGCAGTAGCCAAGCTTCACGGGAGCCAGGGTCCAGCCTTGTCGAGAAATCCCTCTGCTGTTTCCGAAAGCCCATGTCCTCAAGGGGAGACTCGTACAGGCTGTTTCGAGCCACATGCTCATATGCACCGCAGTCTCTAATTAAAGAGAATTAATGCTGAATTGAACACCGACATCGCCAACTTTACTCGGCCCATGAACCATTGGTGGAGCGCCAAGAGAGGCTAAATGGCAGACATTTTGTGATGGAAAAGGGGGGAGAAGTCGTAGCCTCTCAGCTCTGACGGACCGAGATTAGATGGGATTGATAAGATTCGAGAGTCACATCTGCAAGCCTTCCACGTGGCGAACTTGCTTCTGTCTCACTGATCATCAAGTGGCTTTTTTGTCTCGGGTGCCACTCATTTTCGGTGAGTGCGCCGTGTTTCGCCGGTCGGAATGGAAAAATCTGAACCTGGTCCGGCCTCGGAAGCCTTTCCGTGTGCCCACGACCGGTTTGCTGCTCTCACTGACCTCGCATCACCGCCATGATTGTACGGAGTAGGTTCAGTCGGGATGGAACGCGAAGACGGAGTCCTTGTTTGCGGTTTCTCGCGCGGCACCGTCGTTGCGTCCTTCGGCTTGAGCCCGACACGACCTGATTGACTCCTTCCAGGCCTCACACTCATGGTGAAGGCCGTGAAGTCCAAGCAAGAGCGCTCGTGACCGACTCTGTTGACGGCCTGCGATAGCTTTACCTACGATACAAGGCATGCGAATCTGTTGATGATTGCGCTGCAGAATGAAATGAGATCGAAGTCGTCTCGATTTGACGAAAAATGGACCTTGCTTACGCACACAGCATGACTCTTCACTGATGTCGAGCACTGGCCTACGAGGCGGCGATGCTGGATGCCATCTCGGCGTCTGACATCCAGATGCCGTCAAAGAAACGGTGGCTGGGGCCATGCTATTGCGTACTGACCTTCAGACGCACAAGATGGCCGATCATGCGCTACTGCACCCCATACCTTAGGATCGCCATCGTGGGGGCCTGGAGAACACAGCAGACTAGCGCGACGAAGAGACGACGAGGCGACTCCTGTGCGACGCCGCAAGTGGAAGGGCAGGCGCCGCACTTAAGTCGAGTTTACCCTCCGACGCATCTTGACGCGGGAAGCGGGTCGCCCAAGTGTGAGGCTCAAGAGACGCGAAAGAAAGGACGCTGATTGGATCCCGACCGCAAGCGCGGTGTTGAAGGAACGGGCGACGGGCGCGTGCCTCGGGGCCTCTCTTGGGTGTTGGTTTGCGTGCCTGCGACACAAGTCACACCCATAGTATCAGGCAGTCATTACTTCTTTAGTGTCTACGCTTCGAGTGAAGTCTCGGCGACAGCTTTGCAGCAAGAAGGAATGGCTGGCGGTGCGCTTGATTACGAATGGAGAATGGAGGATTGCCGGAGGCAACGCAACCAATGCCGGTTGCTTTGACACTGTCTCAGGCGTCGCGTCCGTCATGAGCCTCTCAGAGGGGACTTGATAGAGAGGAGAGGGTGTCTACAGGTGTGATCCCGCCGTTGATCGGACGTCATTGTCTGCAGGTACACGACGGTGGCGTCGAATGCGTTTAAGCCGAGACCATCAGCCTTACGGGTTCTGCCTCGGTCGCGACAACTTCTGCAATCAATGTGGCTCCTTCACGTCACAACTTACGGCCTCCCTCAGAGCGAGTTGTGACAAGTCTTTGAGGAGCCTGCTTTCAATCGGAGGGCCACGAGTCTGATCGCGAAGCTGTTGGTTACGGCAGAGTGCCAAGTTGGTGCTCTCAAACTGGCGTCGGAAAGGATGGCTGCTGGCTCCGGGGTGGCTTCAAGACAGTTCTGAACCAACGCCGATTCCCTCTTCCGACTTGCAGCTGCAATTGCGACTTGAGACAGCGCGCCCTGCTCCAGACTGCGACAACAGCCGCAAGCCACTGTCTCGGAAAGGCTTCCGAAGAGCCGCGTCTCGGGACGACCAGGGACGGGCCACGCGCTGGTTGATGGTGAGTGAGAGGTCAATCGTCTGGCTTCCCTTGTCGTGAATAGCTGCATGGTTTGGTCAATTGGAGTGGAATTTGAGGAAAGCCAGCGGATAGCCTGGCAGGCCTTGCCAGCTGGTGCTGGGTTGGAGAACCGCAATTCCTTGCACGTTATGGCAGAAGATGAGGGATCATGATTGTAGGCCTCATGTCGAGGTGGCAAATGCTTCATTTGGCCATATTTGAGGCTGAAATGAGATTGAGTTCCGTCTGTACAGAGGAAGCCTCCAAAAGTCTTCGCCCAAGCTACTTAGCGCCACATCCCGTGATCCTGGTCAGGTACCTAAGGTACATTGGGGATTCTAATGCTTCAGAAGGAGCGCCCGGGAATCTCACTATAGCTTCAGGGGCTTTAGAAGGTATTGCTTTTTTTATTACTTACTAAAGGCCTCTATAATTAACTAGCATTTAGGGGCATTAAATTAGATTGAAGTACCCCTTGTATATCCCTAATTCGTGGCGTTTTATTTGCTTTTTCGTGACTTCTCGGGGGCAAGGACTTTTGGAGGCTTCCTCTGTATCTCAACCATCGATGGTCGTGTTGAAATAGATGCCGCCTGAGTGTGCCTTCGTGATTCTCGCGCGCTCGCTGCGACACACAATGTCCGAGCTCGTCGCGGAAGAGCACGGCAGTGCCCGAACTGGCCAAAGATCGAAAGATCGAGATCAAACCCCAGAAGAACCTGATGAGGAATCAATTTCAGCAAGCCAATGGCCCCCCCGGTGACCCGCATTAGTCGCGTATCTTTTTCCTACAATCCTCATCTACAAGGAGCAAGGTGAGTCTCGACCCTGTCACAGGCCAGTCGACGCGTTACGACACTCAATGCGCAATGCGGGGTCAAGATGACATCCTTTTGCCGGCTCTCACTCGCTTTGCCGAATAGAGCAATGTTGCAGACTCGAAAAAAAGGATGGAAATCACGCAGTTATTTATCAACCGGCTGGCTCTCATCGCATTGCCCCGATTAGGAATTAAGACGAGCCCTCTACTGGAGAAGTCGTCCGCTCGCCGTGGCCTACCGGATTCAACCGCTGAGAGCCTCGCCGAGAGCTTCCCATGTGCTGAAGAGGGGGGTCTCCACCGTGAATAAGCAACGACTCCTGTTGGCTCTAGGACCAAAATGGCTATTGGAGTGCAACGCTGAATGCGTTGCGACGGTTTCTTGGGGCGGGGCCGGGTTTCGCCAGCGCTAGCCCGGATTGCCTGAGCAGGTTCCCGGTCACGGGGTATGAGTGTCCGTTGGATGGATGACTCGGCCCAGGAGGGGTTGAGTCGATGGAGGGGTTGAAAGATGGAAGATGGTGGAAGCTGGAGGTGTGGGCAATTGAGTTGCAGGGCCCTTCGTCCGGGCATTGAGTCCCCCAGGCGTTAGGTCTTGCGTTGGAATTATATCCTCTCTCGCCAAACAGTCCAACAGGGCAGCTCGGTGATCTGAGCAAACACTCCGTCCCCACTAGAAAGCAGAGCAACGGAGCACCGGGCGGCCTACCGACAGTTTCGACGGCCAACTTCCCCGCACTTGCGACCGACCAGGAGGGTTGCGGTGTAACTTGAATGATGTAAGAGACAGGCCAGCGAGCTTGTCTGACTGACGTATTCGGTATAAGTTCCCGAGGTTCGCGCTTGCGAGATCCCGAGCGTGGTCCGTGAGTCCCATCTGCCGTACTCCCTTGCCACTCGCACCCTCATCACAGTTGCCAATCGTCGAGCTTGGGTTATAAATCTAAACTCCACCCCCGCAATTCCGCGCCCGGCGAGCTTTTGCTACTTTTTTTTCTCTTTCCCTTGTTTCGTTTTTGCTCTGCTGGACTTTGCAAAAAGACAGAATCATCTTTCATCAATCACATCAGAAACAATGGCCGACGAGTCCAAGTGTCCCTTCCAGCCCGTCGCCAACGTTGCTGGCGAGGTATGAGATGAGCTTTTCAGCTGGGCAGTGTCAAACGGATTGCTAACGAGATGCGCAGGGTGTTCAAGCCAAGGACTGGTGGCCCGAGGCCCTCAAGCTCAACATCCTCCGACAGCACACAAACGTCACCAACCCCCTCGGTGCCGACTTCGACTATGCCTCTGCTTTCAAGAGCCTCGACTATGAGGGCATCAAGAAGGACCTCCACGAGTTGATGACTGACTCGCAGGACTGGTGGCCCGCCGACTTTGGCCACTATGGCGGTCTCTTCATCCGAATGGCCTGGCACGCTGCCGGCACCTACCGTGTGTTTGATGGACGGGGTGGTGGCCGACAGGTGAGTTGATGCCGTTCAATTGATGTTTCATGGCCGTGATACTGATGCCGAATTGAAAACAGGGTCAACAGCGTTTCGCCCCCCTCAACAGCTGGCCCGACAACGTCTCCCTCGACAAGGCCCGCCGCCTTCTCTGGCCCATCAAGCAGAAGTACGGAAACAAGATCTCGTGGGCCGATCTCATGCAGCTCACCGGCCACGTCGCCCTCGAGTCCATGGGCTTCAAGCCCGTCGGCTTCGCTGGTGGTCGCCCCGACACCTGGGAGGCTGACGAGTCGACCTACTACGGAGGAGAGTCTACCTGGCTCGGCAACGAAGTTCGATACTCTGATGGTAACCCCGGCGTTACGAAGCACGGTGCCATCGACTCTGATGAGGCGCCCCACAAAAACATCCATACGCGCGAGTTGGAGAAGCCACTCGCAGCAGTTCAGTAAGTCTTCCATCATCGACATGAATGGACCAAACACTAACAACCACAAAGCCAGTATGTCTTCAATTAATCGATAATTAATGAAATAATGCTAATCACGTGATTTTAGCGGCCTTATTTACGTGAATCCAGGCTAGTTTTAACGTTTCCTTGCGTTTCTGAGTGTTTTCTTCGTTGTTGATGCATCTGGTGATATTCTGAAGTCGATCCGGATCATGGTCGACCAGATATCGCGAATGCCTTCACCCACCCCGACCACCCCGCACCCGCCAACACCCACCCGTACTTTACCCGAAATTTTCGGAACAGCTTGCTAACTAACTACAGAGGGCCCTGATGGCAACCCCGATCCCGTCGCCGCCGCACGAGATATCCGCGAGACCTTTGGCCGCATGGCCATGAACGATGAGGAGACAGTCGCCCTCATCGCTGGAGGCCACTCCTTCGGCAAGACCCACGGCGCTGCCTCCTCCGATCACGTCGGCCCTGAGCCTGAGGCTGCTGGCCTTGAGCAGCAGGGCTTCGGCTGGGCCAACGGCCATGGCTCCGGCAAGGGCCCCCACACCATCACCAGTGGCCTTGAGGTGACCTGGACCAAGACGCCCGCCCAGTGGAGCCACGACTTCCTGGACTACCTCTTCAAGTTCGAGTGGGAGCTCACCAAGTCTCCTGCTGGTGCTAACCAGTGGGTGGCCAAGAACGCCGAGCCTACCATCCCCGATGCCTACGACCCCAACAAGAAGCACCTCCCCAAGATGTTGACGACTGATCTGTCTCTGCGCTTCGACCCCGAGTACGAGAAGATCTCGCGACGCTTCCTCGCGAACCCCCAGGAGTTCCACGATGCTTTCGCTCGCGCCTGGTTCAAGCTTACCCACCGTGACATGGGTCCCGTCGACCGATACCTCGGCCCCGAGGTCCCCAAGGAGACCTTCATCTGGCAGGACCCCATCCCCGCCGCTACTCACAAGCTGATTGACGAGGGTGACATCGCCGCCATCAAGAACGAGATCCTCAAGTCTGGCCTGAGCGTGTCTCAGCTCGTCTCAACTGCTTGGGCCTCTGCCTCCACTTTCCGAGGCAGCGACCTCCGCGGTGGAGCCAACGGTGCCCGCATCCGCCTTGAGCCCCAGAAGAACTGGGAGGTCAACAACCCCGCCCAGCTCGAGGTTGTCCTCAGCGCCCTCGAGGCCATCGCCAAGAAGTTCAACGACTCCCAGCCCAACGGCAAGCGCGTCTCCCTCGCCGACGTCATCGTCCTCGCCGGTTCCGCTGGAGTGGAGAAGGCCGCCAAGGACGCCGGCTTCAGCATCGCCGTGCCCTTCGCCCCCGGCCGCGGCGACGCCACCCAGGACCAGACCGACGTCGAGTCCATCAACCACCTGCAGCCCCAGGTCGACGGCTTCCGCAACTACGGCCAGTCTACCCAGCGAGTCAAGCTCGAGCAGTTCCTCATCGACCGCGCCCAGCTACTCACCCTCTCTGCGCCCGAGCTGACCGTCCTTATCGGCGGTCTCCGCGCCCTCGGCGCCAACTGGGACGGCTCCAACTATGGTGTCTTCACCAGTCGCCCTGGTGTCCTCACCAACGACTTCTTCGTCAACCTGCTCGACATGAACACCCAGTGGAAGCCCGTCGGCAACGGCGATCTCTTCGAGGGCTCCGACCGCAAGACCGGCGCCAAGAAGTGGACCGGCACCCGTGTCGACCTCGTCTTTGGCTCGCACGCCGAGCTGCGCGCTGTTTCTGAGACGTATGCCGAGGCTAGCGGTGCTGAGCTGTTCATTAAGGACTTTGTCGCTGCTTGGGCCAAGGTGATGAACCTGGATCGGTTTGACCTGAACAAGGCTTCGCCGAATGTTTCCCCGCGACTGTAATTTACGACTTGTATGTAGCAAAATACCATTATGAGAATGTCAAACCGTAATTGAATGGCAATCATGTGCATCCATCGTGAATTGCATTGAGGAATGACTGATGTCTGGCCATTTGGTGGCCCATTTGCTGATCGCCCGAAAACAACCTGACTCGACGATGCCGATCCCCCAGGATTGAGAGCCTACGGCGAACACACAGAGTACACTTTCTCAGCCAATCCCGACCTTTGGATTACAACACGATGAATTTGGCAAGGCCACTGATGCCATGAGCTGGAAGCGCCGGCTGCAACATCGTTCGCATCACCTCACCACGGTGAAAAAGTCCAATTGCCCCATCCAGACGCCAAGAATTGGTGCCCCGCAATGATGAGGAATCATTCACGGGAGCACGCGTCATCCCCGAGCCAATCACATCGTTATTAGTCGAGGTGGGGCCGGAGCGGGGTCGCTCTTCAAGAGGTTTCACGTGATCGGTGTCGGAACTTGAGGTTCCGGTCTTATCAGGTCTTATCTTATCTTATCGGCGTGGCTCTGGGCCAATGAATTTTGTCCATGTGGGGCTCTCCATCCTGTCTGGAAGATGCACACCCGTCCATTGTTCTGAACGTTAGCTTTTGGGAATTGTGAAGACAAATTGACAACTTGACGGGGTTGAACCAGATTGACGAGCCACGTCATTTGAACCTTTGATGAAGAGAAAGAAACGCGTTTAACTCAATTTCAACTCGCTCAGTACCCTAGAAATAATTTTAATATTTTTTAAATGGCCGAATTCAGGGCCGTTGGTTTTGCGAGATGCGACTGCAATTATGCACTTCTGCTACCCTAGACTCGCAAGCCACTCGAGTCACGTGATTCCTCCAAGTAACCTAGGTGCTTACACCAGCAGTTTGATCAAGGCCACAGCGCATTTGTCCGACGGTTGGAAGGTGATCCGCAGCTGAGATTTCATGGAGAATCTTCACATTCACACCGGAAGCCAAAAGCATGGGGAATGCAACGCCCGCCACTAAGGGGCTCTCCCCGAGTTCCCGACCCTGCAAAAGCCCGTTGCGCCCTCCGACCTCTGATACCTCTGCGATTGATAACGCTTAGCACCTACGTCTCGGACATGTAGCTCTTTGAAGCACCGTCACGGACCATATTCCGCCCCCTGGACACGATACAGCGGCGCCTTGTTCTCACTTCAGCCCTTTGCCATCTGGCCTCCTCCGTCTCAAGATTAGTTCCCACTCAATACAGCGCGTGCATGGTCTTATCTTCCTGCAATCCAGGCTCGCAAGTCACGGTCGAACCGAAAGATGAGCCAGATGCTGACTCTTCCCCTCCAGATGCTTCTCTGATATCCTTGACACCCCGCTGAAACGAACCGATGGCCTAGGGCCCGATGCATATCCCTTTCTCTCCAAACACACTCTCGGGTCTCTTCGATCACCACCGCAGCGGCCGGTAATGGTCCCCTAAGTGAGGGTTAGCCGAGAGCCTTCCTCCACGGGCGCTTCGGACCAAAGGACACCGCGGATGGCAATGCAAAAGGGTAATCGAACTTCTGATTCCAAGGGAGGGAGTCTCTGAACCAGGCGAACGACTGCATCAGGTGCATGGCCTTCTTCTCCTTACATATCCTTCTCTTCCCTTCTCCAAGCAAGCATCCCATCAAGTCCGCCTGCGCCCACCTGATCGCCAAACCCTCGTCCTCATCCTGGCTCAGCCGTGAGCGTTTTGTGTGTGATAGATGCTTTCCCAAAGAGATTGCTTAGGGCTGCATATTATGCCTTCCTTGGCCTGGTTCTTAGGCAAGGATTGTCGTACTATCAGATAAAGATCCTCTGATATTAATCATATACCTCATCCTCAGGTTTATCCCTTACGATGAAACTTTTGACAAGAGTGTACTAATCCTTACATCAACCTTATTTCCATTCGGTCGCTGGAGCATCGTGCTTCTTGACCTTCATCTAACTCAACCAAAAACGCAAGAAAGAACCAACACAAAAAACAACCTCCAAACTGCATCCCTCCATCAAGTGGACGGGGTCTTCTCCTCCTTCTCCTCCTGTCCCTTCTCCACGGTCACCGTGACCACTCGCCCCGAGCTATGAAGCTCTTTGTAGAGCTTCCGCAGCTCTCCAGCCCTGGTGAAGGAGATCTCGCCGTCGGGCCCCTCGACAGTGAACTTTTTATCGTTGGGCTTGCCCTTCTTCTTCTTTCCCTTCCCACCGGCCCTCTCGACCGCCTCGGCGACGTAGATGTCACCGAAGATGACCAACCCGCACCTCTGTCGAGTGAGCAGGACGTTGAGTCGCTGCGCATTTGACGTGAACCCCGGACCCGGCTGCGAGTGCGCCGTGCTCATCACCACGATAACGACGTCATTCTCGTGGCCCTGGAACGAGTCGACCGTCACCGCCTCCCCCATCTTCTCGAGAGAGGGGTACCGAGCGCGCCGGCTCCTGACGAGCTGAACGTTGGCGGCGTAGGGGGAGATGATGACGACTCGGGCCGGATCAACGTTCTTGGTCTCGATGAACTCGGCGGCAAAGTCCAGAGCAATCTTGACCTGGTCGGGGCTCCGCTTCGACAAGGTCAGGTCGTCTGTGAAGACGCGCGAGTTCTCGCAATGCACGAAGATGGGCTTGAGGGTTCCCGCCGGCTGGGGTTCGACGAGCTCGGGAAACTTTGCCCGCGTAAACGCCTCGAGGTCGTGACCGATCTGGTACTCGGGGTTCTTGATCGCACAGGCGGGGTCGTAGTCGAAGGGCACGTCCGGGTAGATGATGCTCGCGACGGTATCGAACATGCCCTTGGCCATGCGCAGCTGCGTTTTGAGGCGATAGACGGGGAAGCCCCCTCCCTGCAGGTACTCCAAGGCCGAGATCCTGCCCTCTTTGGCGAAGCGGTTGACGAAGCTCGGCGGGGCATCCTTCAGGACACCCTTCTCCTTGTCGTTGAAGGTCACGACCGTCGGGGGAAGCTGCTTGGGGTCGCCGAAGAGGAAGCAGGGCAGAAGGGTGTTGCCCCAGACGCCGTAAAGCTCGGCGCGGCTCATATTCGCCGCCTCATCGACTGCGACGCCGCGGGCGAGATCGTTCTTCCACCTGCGGTAGAGGGGCACGTTCTGAGTCGCAGCTGGGGTGGCGCAGAGCATATCAGCCGCGCAGACGATGGCGCTGAGGTAAGCCTGTGCCGTCTTGAGGGCCTCGGCGGAGCCATCGGCCTGCTCAAATTGCTCCCAACTGAGGGCCCCGACTGCAAGTTCCCGCAGGGCCGAGAGGTCGTCGCGGCGATTGATCTCCTGCTGCATCTTGTGCAGCGCCGCGCTGTCATCTGGGTGAAGCTGTCGTCCACCAGGAGCCGGAGAACGCAGGAGGACCAGGAGCCAGAACGTGCTCGAAAGGTTCAGCTTCCACTTCGAGGGGGCACTCCAGCCGTGTGAGGGAGCCGCCTTGTCACCATCACCAGGCTGCTTCAGGAGGCTGCGGAAGGCGGCGAATTCGTCCTCGGGCTTGTAGGCGCGGACAACAAGCATGCGGCGGTGGCGGAGGATGGAGCTCTGCATCCCCTTGCGTCGGTCAGCCACAGCACGGCTCCTCTCATCGAGACGGCAGGCCAGGTTATCGATCGCGACGTTCGTTGGGCCGGAGCAGAGGATCGTGCCGAGCTTGGCCTGCATCGCTAGAGTGGCCGCAGCTCCCGCGGTGGTCTTTCCGAATCCTGGCCCCTACACAAATATCCGTTAGCTTCTGGCGACGTCATGAAACGGCAGTGGAGGTACATACGGCAGTGATGAGGCCAAGGCCGAGGGGACGACCACTCAAATAGCGCCGGAAACGGGCGCGGTCCTGAGGCAGGGCCTCCTCCACGATGGCTTCGGCATACGCTCCATCTTCGATGTCGAGGAAGTTGACGGTCGGTAACGGTAGCAGCGTTGGAGGCGCATCGTCGTTGGCCGCACCAGGGGCAGCTCTGCTCATCCAGTCGTAGAAGCCGTTTCCTCGCAAGAGGGCCCGGTGAAGATCCCTCCGATCCTCAACGTCGTCCAGCAGCCTCTGCTCCTCCTCGGTTAGGTCGTTCGCCAACCTGCCGGTATTCGGGTCCTTTGGCAAGCCGCAGCCCACGACGTTGGAAGGCTTGGCATCGGGATGGAAGAGCTCAACGGCCTTGACCTTTCGCTCGCACTCTTGGAGATTCGCGTCGAACTGGAGAGCAACGCAGTTCTACTGCTCTTTGCCCTCTGCCAAGGCGCGGTTGGCTTCCCCGCGGGTACTAAAGGCCTTGATGGCGTAGGGCATCTTGCCTCCGTCCTTGAGGCTGCGCACGTGTAGGACGAGCTCGTGCTTGCCCGTGGGATGGCTTTTGAGTGCCTCGATACCTGAGTTCGCAAAAGTGACGGCCTTGCAATCCCTGTTTATTGTCAGCGACCATGTATCCAAGACGGCACCCGGTCACGTACCAGGCATCATGCTGGATCTCATCCTCGTGCGAGTTGAAGAGCCCCAGGCGAAAGTACTCGGACCGGATGAGACGGCGCCAGGAAGCATCGTAGTGGTCGCGGAATTCCTCTAGTATCCTGAGACGAAACTCAAGGGGAACCCATACCGGCGCCCCCGGGAGCGCGATTAATATCACGTGATTTCTAGCGCCCCCGGGGGCATTAATAAGATCCGTTATATAAGCCTAGTATATATATGAGTAAGAGATATCCCTCTTTAATTTAATTAATAGAAATAATATTAATTTATATAATTAAAGTATATAATTACTTATTATA
>JAVIXY010000242.1:0-53079 GCA_033030565.1 Fusarium nematophilum
GGGCCTAGAAATAGGATTAATAAGAGGGAATAGAGCTGCTTAGCCAGGTGAGCACTGCGCTAATGCGGGGCTAAGGGGGGCTGAGCTGATGAGCGACTAAGCCGAAGTTAAGCCGGGGCTCTCGGAGGCCATAAAAGCGGCCACCTGTGATGACTAAGAAGTCGCTTGAGTTTCGTCGGATACCAAAACGTGTGGCTGGCAGAGTCGTGCCACAACCCATATGGATCCTATCTTCCCTGCTTATCGGATGCTCTCTCGCACTCGGAGGGCCAATGCTGATAGTGGCCAACAAAGAGCAGCCTATGTACGCCGTTACCCCATCCCTCGCTGGTACGTCGAAGACGATAACCTAACAACCTATGATAGAGCAGGCTCCCGGTTTGCCCATCATCCGGCGAATGTAGCCGTCACAGACCCTGGGCTGAAATCTGCATCTCTCGTCGAACTGACTATCGTTGCCAATACGCCCCACCTCGTTCTATCTCTCAGTTACATGGCGCATAATGGACTGCTAACTAGGATGCTGGCCGAGTTCGAATGGGCCCGCTATGGTATGGTCTTCCAGTCATTACGCGTGACACATCCCAAAGGCCAGCAGCGCTCAACATACCGATTACAAATGCCCTACCGTTGGTCTATCCCGCTTCTTATTATCAGTGGTCTTTTGCACTGGGTCTACTCAAACTGCTTCTATGTCAGCGATTATGAACGTCAGTTTATCATTTCTATATCCCAGAGGGGCGAAGAAAATATTATATCACGATATATTCCTCACCACTTGGTTTTTAGATTATGATCCAGAATGGCCGTACGAGGTCATGATAACCAGCCGTGGCCTTCAGTTCTCGACGGTCGCGATCCTAATCGGGCTTATATTATCGGCAGCAATCGCAGTCAGCCCACTTATCGTGGCCTTGCTTCGCCTGCCCGGAAACATGGTGCTTGGTGGCAGCAATTCAAAGGTCATATCTGCTGCTTGCCACTCTGTGCCTGTGTCGCCGGCCAGTGCAGTACCTAAGCCGCCACCGGTGAATGTCCAAGCAATGGAAGCATCTGGCGGCGACGAACTGGAGATAATGGCGACGAGGAAGTTGAAATGGGGACAAATCTCGCCGGGAGACGCTCGTGATGGGGTCGGCCACTTGGCGTTCGGTGTTGAAGAGCAGGAAATTACTGAGCCAGTTGATGGAAAGGTCTATAGTGGGTATAGGTGATGACACGTGCCTAGGATCTCTGTTATCATTGTGCACCGACCCAGTTCTGGCTTGATAGATGGTCCCATTTCAGGCTAATTCTTTTTACCTCATATTTTGGGTATCGTAGCTATCTGAGTTACTAACTGCGGAAGAGGGAATACTATGTTGTTCCTCTAAATGATGCTATGAGTATATTGTTCAAGGCATACTTAAATTAAACGATCACGTAGTGCTTGTATCTTAACAGGTAGCTGTGTTGGTGTCTGGTCACGATATCAAAGATGTGGAGGAAATCGTGTTCTTTGTTATTGTGCAAGCAAGGCTGGCCTTGGACGCGCAAGAACCAATTATAACCAGTCTTGATTTTAGATATTTTACTTTCGCTATAATAGGAAACTAATAATAAACATAATGAGTAATAATAAGTTCAACGAGACTTAGATATTAATGCTTCTTGTTGCCTGTTGATTTTTTCAATCCGAGACTTGCTCTGCCGACTGGCTTCTGTCAATTTGTCCTTTGAGGAAATCGGAGGAAGCTTGACTCGGCCGGGACGCTTAGCATCTTTCCTGAATAAATCATCATTCTCGCCAAGGGTTAATTTGGTAACCATCGGATTGAAACTCGAGCGACGCAACTAAGGTCTATTAGCATGCTTGAAGCCAATACCGTCGAGGTGCGCGGCTTACTCGGCGGTTAACCCCCACAAAATTAGAATGGACTTGGTTTTGGCGCGGTTTGGCCTCGAGATGATCGACATCCCCTTTGACAAAATTCTGCGCCTCAAGAAGAAGGTCTTGCGACATCTTTGGTTCGGGGGGCCGTTCGTCTGACCCAGCTTCGGCAGAGAGAGCATTGGCCACAGCTTGGGCCTTGTTCGCCAGTTCTATCCCGATTCTAGCTCGGTCGACGTGAGCCTTCGTGTCGCTGTCCTCCTTATCCCATTGTTAGTGGAGTTCTTCGGCCTTGGGACTAATGTTGTGCACCGGAACGTCATTGGGCAACCGATCGAACCGCTCGAGAGGTTCTGACTGAAACCTCTCAATTAAGTCCATCACGATGCCAGCTTCCACCTCATCTTGGGCCATAGATTGCTCTGGGCTGGGAAGGCTTTGCTTGGTGATCGCTTTTGCAGTGCTGATAATGGTGCTTTGAGCGAATGCACTTTGTGGAATGTTGCGGGGCCGGATAAAGGGGTGGTAGACGAGGTAACGGTATGTTGGGTCTGGGTTTGGCGAATTCTGGCCGTAGTGGAAAATATGATTAATGGGCATGGTTGCCCACCTGGTGCCGATAGGGTATCTGTCCTTGAAGTGAAGTTCCTTGAGATGGGGAGCTCCTTGGTAGCGTTGCTCGATGAACTCGGCGGCGATGAATAGCTCAGTCTCGCCTGGCAATCGTCAGTACGTACCAGATACCTAGATGGACACGAAAACTTACCACATGGATTAATCTGCAGAGACTTAGCCCTGTCTTGATTGGCGTTGGACTCGTTTTCAGTCGTTGAGTTCACAGCCTCTTTTCCCATGCCGGCAAGACAAGCAACCCAAAAATAGTGCCACCTGCGCCCCTCATCAAAACCTCACTCAATCTCTGTGATCTTGAAGTTGATTGAGCCAATTCATATCAGTTTTCCCCCATCGAACGTGCTTTTCACTCATCTGCTTACCTTGGGCAAGATGGGTATCCAACTCGCCCCCGTACAATAATGCCATGCGCCTTGGACAAGGCTTCAACAGCTACAACCAGCAGATCTGCCTCAACGATGCGGTGATGCAGCCGTCCAAGGCGGCTCAGCCATCGCCCTCCACTGCCGACACTCCTGTGAGCGCACAGTCAGATTCCGTCGCAGAGATCCCGAAGAGCAACAAGCCAGTCGGGGAGCAGGGCGTCAGCCAGATTGTCTCTTACTCGACCCGATTCGTAGACAAGCTCAGCGATGTCACCGGTAAATTTTTCCCTGTCGATTTGATCCTCCTGATATCTGACCTGGCTAGATGCGATGAATATCTCAGCCTCGTTATCCATCAAGACGGCGACGATCGGCGGCGCGGCTAGTGGATCATTCATCGACAGCGACAAATTCAAGGAGAGTGATATGAACTTGTTCGTCCAGGTCAAGGTCGTCAATCAAGTCATTTCTGGCGAGGACTACACTGAGTTCCAGAATGTTTTGCCTCCTGGGGCGAAGTTCACCGAAATCTATGGTGTAAGCCCCAGCATGAAAGCAACTACCAAACGTCCAGGCACTGACATGCCAGGATACTTTCATCTCTGGTTTCGAAGAGGGAGGAGAACTGAATGCCTTGATTTCGGTCAAAGTCTCCGACAAGAGCAAGACGTTCGCCGTCAGAGCAGAGCTCGAAGCGACGCTCGGAACGCCAGCCCTCTCTGGAGAAGTCAAGGGAGGAGTGGACCTGAACAAATCCAAGATGAAGTCTTCCACTGAAACGACAGTGACGGTGAACTGGAGCGGCGGCGGCCAAATCAAGCCATCCGATGCCATCTGGGACGTCAACTCCCTCACGCTAGCGGCAGCCAACTTTCCTGGCCTCGTTGCCAAGACACCGCAAAGGACCTATGCCATCCTGACCAAGTATACCCAGCTTAAGAGCTTCCTTAAGATCTACAAGCCCTCCTCTGTTCTGACTTACGAGAACACGGGCGTCTACACATCTGCCCTTCTCGATATGTACATGGACTACAAGTCTATTTGGAAGCAGATCCACATGGCCAACTTTGAGCTCAAGAACCGCCGTGCAGACATCAGAGCCGCAAAACCTTCCAAGGAAGTGGTGGCACTTGCTCGGGCCTACAAAGCCGCTGGCTCTTCTCAGGACAAGGTCAAGGCCGTCGTCCCAGCAGATCCCAACCGAGGGGTTGCAACACTGGCCCTTTCATCAACTGCAGATCAGGGCACTGCCTCCGGAACACCAGTTAGCCAGGACCAGAAGCCTGCTACAATTCCCAACATGATTGACTATACCCCGTATACTCCCACCGTTATGGGCTTGGACAAGGCTCGAAAGGATTGTCGCAACGAGATGATCAAGATTGTCAGCGAGGCACGATGCCTACCACACATGTACTGCTCTGGCACTGACAAGCGTTTAGGTCGATCTTGTCACTGTCCAGCCTGATCTTGCGCTCGATCCTCGCCGAGAGGAGAGATTTGTCAGCCCACGTCTTTTCACCCAGCTGCTGCCAGTATGATCGTCTCTCTCTCACCAAGTTCCTCAGCTCACCATTTACAGATTGTCACCTTGCGTGCCGTCGAGACAGACAAGCCTGTCTCCAACCTCAACCCGAAGAACCTCGTCATTCTTGGCGATACAGACGACATACCCCCGTTGCAACAGTGGCTGTACAACCGCTCAGGCGCGGAAGAATCACCGTCTCCGTACCCCGCGATGGTTGCTTCGCTCGACCGGCACAAGGCCAAATCCAAGACGTTTGACATGGGAGACACCTGGGCTGGGGTTGAGGATCCTGGAAAAGCCACCATTTTCTTCAACTGCCTGGACCGTATCGATGACTCCTGGCAGCCCAACGCGGTAGAGGTATGGGTGAAAAATGAAATTGTCATTGGCCTGAAGGTGTTATATACCAACGGTTCTGATATCCCCCAAGGCGAATGCTCGGGGGAACCGTCAAAAAAGATCACCATCATTGAGGGGGACGCGGTGTCCGTCATACAGCTGGCTCTCGAAATCGCCGAGCCACCAAACTCCACGGCAAGAGTTCGGAGTCTTCAAGTGACTTTGGATACGTGCACGAGCTCGGAGTTCCCAGCATTGGGCCGGTCCGTTGCTACCCACCAGAAACCAACCACCGTGACCCTCTCCCAGCCAACCAACGGATTCTGGAGCTTTCGCGGCTTCTGGGGTTCTGTGGCTCCTTACCAAGGGGGCTTTCTCGTTCTCGGAGCTGTTTGGGGGCTCGATGATCCAAATTCTCGGAAGTCGAAGGCGGCACTTTCGAGCCTCGATTGTCGCATCTTCCTCGGTCGATCTCTCCCAGATGATGCGATGGCTTCAGTAATTAAGCACCAATCTAGAGCGGACCTGGTGTGCATGTCGACCCTTTTTGGATTGCCGGATGTCGATAAAGAAGAGACGAGCTTCTTCAACGACTTGGACCTTATTGCAAACGATGCGAGTATCAAATCCATTGAATTACATTCAGAAAGCGACCGGCACAGCGGCTTGACGGGCTACACGTTGACTTATATGAGCGGTCTAGTAGTCCGACGCGGCAAAAAAGCCACCCAGCCTGCCAAACTTGTGGCGGGCCCTGAAGGCGTGTGCCTCTCGGTGGCATTGGGAATTGGTGGTATCCAGGTGCGCGGACACAATAAGACTTTCATGTCCACGGTTATGATGCAGTTCAATTTTGGAAAGCCTGTATTCTTCAACCCTGGTGATCAGCCCGCATCGGATGCTAACCCTGCTGGGCGCCCTGACGCAGCAGTGTTTGGTAGACCTGGTCCGGATTGGCGATGGGTTGGATTCTGGGGTTATTATCACAGTGAAATTGAGGCGTTTACTCATCTTGGTGTTATATTTAGGAGATATGAGGACTTCTGGTAGTAGCTCTCATCCACATGTTTCTATGAGTTACTGAGATGTGAGTCCTGACGACGGCAAAGACCAATCATATCCCCAATAGCTCTCTCAAAGGCATTAAAATAAATATCAGTTGACACAACTAAAGTTTAAAGGTGGTCGTCCCAGGGACAAACATCTTCAACCCCTAACTATTTTTCAGCCTGGTTCTACCCGCTATCGGCCGCATCAATAGAAATTACAGCGCCGGGCAAGTATGATTCCGTACAGGTCAAGGTATGACGTTAGTAACCGGCCTGGTAGGGCGCCGAACTTATTAAGGGTCAGCTAAGAGGGAAACCGAGTTCTCGCACATGTCATTGAAATCAGGTCACGCTTAAATGACCTTGACCTGGCTCGTGGCTATAGTTACAGAGGCAGGCTGGACGTGACTGTTATTTTTACCGTCCAGGCTCCAAATTCTCCGTCCGACGAAAACTCTGCTCTTGCTACTAACCGGCTAAAGCAGAGGTTTAGATTGGTCTCGTAGGAACAAAATCCTAACCCTTGTAGTAAACTCGTAGTGTTTATGCACTTGCTAAAAGCTCTTCTGCTTCCAAATCCTCATCGTCATCCTCATCATGGCTACCCGCTTCCCAATGAGCCCAGTATGCTTCTCCAGATTCGCCATCAAACCAGCAGCCCTCGCCAAGTCTGGCCTCGCATTTGACCTTGATGCTCTCAAGAAATCGCATGAAACGCCCACCTGGCGCATCCCCTATCGGCTTACCCCGAGCCTCTGAGCCGACGACGATTCCCCTCAAATATACACGTCTTAATGTAGGGAAGGTCTCCTCTGCCAGGATTTCCTCTACAAGGTCCATCAGCCTTTTGCTTCCAAGGCCGTCGTCGTCATCTTTGAGAAAGTATTCCGAGTCTCCGCACGCCCCGTCCCCCTGTTCTATGCCAATACGCTGCTCCAAGACTAATGTCTCGAGCGTCTGACTCGAAGCCAGGAGAATTTGCTCCCACTCCGCATGGGCGGCCACCTCAGCGCTTGTTGACCAGAAGTAGCTGACCATTCGTGAAGATAGATCGCCTTGAGAAGGCTGACAGAGGTATAAATGTCGTAGTCGTGGCAGCTTTAATGAACATCCGCCATGGTCGCGAAGAGGTAAGAAGCCTCCGAGTGGCCGCGGAATGGCGGCCCAACCCAGCAATCTCCCGTAGGTCGGCCAGTCATCCGGGCTGTAGACATCCTCGGGTAGGCGCGGGAAGTCATCATCTATAGTCGACTTGGATGCTATGCCCCGGTCAAGCATCCCTAGCTCGAGGCGCTCGAGTTTTGCGCTGGACTCTAGAACCCATGTCGCAACAGCACGTGGTATGTAACCAAAGAGCTTTACAAAGCGAAGCCGGGGTAAGGGAGAAGCAGATACATCAAAGGATGTGCGTTTGTCCTCGTCTGGGTACCAGAAGCTGCCATGTAGCTCAAGAGCCTCGAGGTTTGTGAAATACGGGAGTAGTTGCCAGATGTCGATTGGGGACCGCACCACCGTGCACAGAGACTGTACTCGCGCGCAGAGTTCCTTCAGCCGGTCCACATCCAGTGAACGATAGGAATGGAGCAGCTTAAAAAATTTATCTGCTTTAAAGAGCGGATAGTGCTGCGTCGGCGCGTGGTAGAACCGACAGGATGCAGGCTTCAAGGGTGGCGGGTGTTTCGCTTCCAACCGCCTGTGAAAACTTGGATGATGAAACTCAATATTAGTCCATAATTGGGGGTCCGCAAGTCGGTTGAACCTCCTGCAGGTCAGAGACAGTTGGGTAAGATCGTGAGCTGGGACATTGGAGATGATGTTGATGAACAATTCATCCGGGAGTGAGTCCATGGTCTTTCCTGTCGGTGAGCCGGGGAAGACGGGAAAGCATGAAAAGATCACACGAGTGAAATGTTGAAAAATTGTGGTTCTTATGGCTCAGCCCGAGGGACGCGTAAATTGATTTGATTGGTTGTTGTGTTCCTCTGTTGGTTGTGTCCGGCCGTGCGGGAATGCGGTATCTCATTTAGCGCCTATGCTCCAAAGCCCCCATCTGACGAATCCTGCTTGTTTTCATGATGAACCGAGCCCTCCTTGATATCATGGCGGAATTGCTCCTCCTCCTCTTTCAGCTGAGCTTTGAGGATCTTATTCGCGTTCCAGACAGGCTTGACCTTAAACAGCCGCTTAACCTTCTCCAGTGGTATGCCGCTGGTTTCAGGGATGAGGAAAAAGGCGAACCAGAAGGCAAGGAAAGACAGAGACGCGAAGAACATATAGACACCGTAGCCCATGGCGGCGAACATCTGCTCTGTGAACCGTGAGACCAGGAAGTTAAACAGCCAGTTGCTCGCGGTTGTGAAAGCCTGGGCCAGTGAACGGAAGTTGGGATCGAAGAATTCCTATTGAGCATTTTGTTAGCGTGCCGCTTCTGAGCGTGTGGAGCAGGGAAGATTACCGAGTTGATGACCCATGGCGTGCCATTCCAGGTCGGAGTGTACACAGCGGTCCACAGGTAGAAGAAGACGATCGCAGCAATACCACTGCCGGTCAAGTGGTCTTGGGGATGCTTGGTGGGTTCGACAACGTAGATGTATGCACCAATAACCCACATGCATATCGAGCCGGTGACGCCTCCGATGAGCAGCAGCTTCCGTCGTCCAAGTTGATCGACCAGGAAAAGCAGCCAGACGAAAGTCATGACAGCCTTCACAACACCAAAGATACCGGTCATCACATTAACAGTGTCGGGCTGGACGCCAATACTCTGCAAATGGTCAGCACCTCTCTATTAAGCATGACGCGGTTGCCCCGATAGGCCCATGTGAAAGGGAGAAGACTTACAGAGAAGATGGTGGGCGAATAGTAGTTAATAGCGTTTATGCCCGACCCGTTCTGCCAGAAGAAGAGCATACAGCCGAGAAACAGGCGGTACATCATATTCGGGCGCTTGGAAAGAGCCTGGAAAGGCTTCCACAGACCAATACCCCCCACAGCCTTTTGTGCCTCAAGAGCCTGATCAATGGCCGCGATCTCCTCGGTTATATAGATGTCGGTAGGGTTCAGCTGGCGAATCCAGCAGAGGTTATCCATTGCTTGCATTCGGCGATCGTTCAAGAAGAGCCAGCGAGGGGATTCGCGCATCCACAAAATTCCAACAAAGAGCAGGCCTGATGGGATTATTTGGATGGCGAATGGGATGATCCACTGCTTGCGGCTTTCGGGTACGTGTTTCTCGACACCATACTGCCAATGACCCAGCAATTAGCCTGTGTCCAAGAAACAGGATTGAGATGAAGGTTCGACTCACATTGATCCAGAAGCCCACCAAGCCTCCTATCTGCCAGCCAAGCTCATAAAGCCCGACGAGACGTCCTCGAATAGCCGGCGGTGCCAGTTCTGAGAGATAGATTGGGATGATATTGGAGGCAATACCAGTTCCCAAGCCAGACAGGACACGGCCACCGTAGAGGATGCCCAGACCAGTGTTGCTGTTGGCACCGCATTGCAAGCCCGCTCCTAAAGTGAACGTAGCGGAGGCAATAGCCAGACACCATTTGCGGCCAATCCAATGGCTGAGGATGTAGGTGATAAGGGCACCGAAGAACGCACCAGCAATGAAAAGCGAAACAATGTTCTCACTGATCAAGTTTCGTTGCTCCTGGGTCTTCTCATCGATCCCGAATTCCTTTTGAAAGGAGTCGAGAGTGATCGTGGTACCGATAAAGGCACTGGTGTACCCAATCATGTTTGAACCGCATGATGCCACGAGGGCGAGGACATAAATCCGCCAGTTGTAGACTGAAGGCGGCGTTGGCCGGTCTTCGACAAGAGTAAGGATACCACCCATGGCGATGAAGTTGATCGAGATGCGGAACAATTGGTGAGGAAAGGCGAGGGGATTTTAATGCGAAAAGATTGTAGCTAGGACGGCTATCACGGCACTGGGGCTCCAGACTGGTTCTCCAGTCGGTGTGGGCTTGTGGATATGATTTAGAAGAACCTTCTCCATAAACTGCGTCGCGGAAACCCTATCCCCTGGGGCAGGATGGGGTTTGGTGTTGAGGTTGAGCCGGGGATAGCATGGAAATGGACACAATGATCCACCCACTAACAGAGTGAAGCCATGAGCAGATGAAAGAGGCAATTCCGCTTCTACGCCCAGTCAGTTGCGGAATATGAGCAATAAGATGAGCCACAGGTATGGTAGCTTCGTTTTAGTATTCAGGATGTTTATATTCTTTACGGTATCTAAGATATCTCTCATGGAATCACCAGTTCAAGTGTTTATCATGAGGCTGACATAAATCCCGTGTACAGACTACACTCGCTGACGACATTTTGCATGACTCTTCTAGAAAGATCGTGTACGTATTCAAAGCGGCATATAAGACAGTGTGTTTATTCCCGCTGATCACGACCCGTATGGCAAGGCATTGTGGCAAGAAGAGCAGCAAGGCTGTTTCTTTTCCCGGCTTACCGTCTCTGAGTCGTTCTTACACACGGAGAAGGGGTTCGATGTAATTCTTGCCTCGCGACCTTGTTCGTCATTCTCCCCATATAGCTAGAACTGGAGTCGCGGTGGACAAAATCCTGCTTGCTAATTGCTTACCCTTGGCTGGCGTCGTACGTCTCATCTGGGAAAATCTTTAACCATTGTGGAGAATGGGAAGATTTAGTTGACTCGTGCGCGCGGGAAAAGATATGGCTCGCCCGGTCGAGTCTAACTCGATATGGTTGGCGTGCAAGGTAAATGACGTCTGAAATCTCCACACGTCTTGATAGCGCGTCAGGTTCTGAAACCAGCATGAGACAAATCTACGCGACTACCCTGGAGTGAGATCGAGCACATCAACACCTCATACAACAGCCCTAATCCGAGAGTTAGATAAATGCAGTGGATGTTTTAATAGCATTGCTTAACGATATGTTCATTGAGGTCCCAGGTCAGGCAAGTTCAGTCTTATGAACTAATATTAAGCAACACTTAGCGCTAACAGTCACAACTCCGCAAGTTAACAAGATACTCACTCCCAACCACATGCTCAAGGACCCATACTTGAACCACTACATATATATTCCGCGATGTTACTTATCATCTGTACTTAGGAATTTTATACCTCTTGTCCGTCGCAATCCTACTCTACCGCCACTCATCGTCAAGAACACCACTGCTGCCACATCTGGTAGACGAGGTCGCCCTTCGGTTCGGGTCACTCTCCCAAGTAACCTTTCCATCACTCGTCTTCTTGATATACTTGTACTCAAAGATGGTGTCGGATGGGATCTTGATCTCTGCCGTCCACACACTCCCAGAAAGCTTCAAGGGAATCCCATCTTCAGGAGACCAATTGGCAAGTTCGGTGACGGACCCAACGACAAAGACATTCTCATTCGACACATCGACATTTCCGACGTTGAATGTCATGGTAGAATCGCAAGCGGGTGCTCGCTCACAGACCGGGGGCACCGTGTTAGCACCGCTCTCTCCCCAGGATGGAGAGACGATCCCGGCCCGGCGCTCTGTGGCCCCAAGGAAGGATGCATAAGACCAAGTCAGATGAACGGCTGACTTGGGAGATCCCGTGGTCTTGTCGAACTGCTCCGCCAAGGAGCCGTCGCGTGGGGTGTAGGTACGGACCACACCAACGAAACCGTCTGCATATGAGTAAACAGCCTTGATAATCGACTTGAAAGTCCGGCTGTTCTTGCTGTAGGTGCCGGTAGAGATGTTCGGTAGAAGGTCGCGGAAGAATGGCAGCGACACTTGGTTGACCACAATGTGGCCTTGCTTCTTCCACTGATAGATGGCAGAGTACAGTTGCTCAGCAGCAGCAAGAGTAGTCAGGTACCACGGATTCCCGTCGTAGTAAACATCCTCGCTGTATCGTCCAACAGCAGCGGCTTGGCCCTGACGTCTACCTTTGTTGATACCATAAATAGATCGGAAAGAGTCGACCACAGCCTTATGATTTGCAAGGGCCCTTGCCGAGCAAGGCTGAAAGGTAGAGTCGGTGCATTTGGAATTGGGGTCGAAGGTGTGGATCGATGAGAGGATCGAGTTCGCATCCTTGCCAGTGCGGCCGTCCCTGACGTTGATGTTGGAGTCGATATATCCGGACACCCAGAAGCTCTGCAGGAAGCAGAGAATTCGAGGCGCGCTGACAGCACAGTCTGGACAGGACTTGCCCAGAGTCTTTGCAAGGGCCGCTCCTTCAACAAGGGCGCGGTGTGAGGCCGAGAGCGTGAAGAAGGAAGACCCATTGATCTCCTCCCACAGGTCGAAACCGGTGCGGTTCCAGAATCTCACGGTGTACGCAAGATCCTTCTCGATGACCGGCCAGACCTTTTTGATAGCTCTAGCACGATCTCCATGAGAAACCAGCCAGTTGGCGTACAGAGTAAGGGCTGTAGCCCTCAGAGGAGGACCGTCTCGCTGCGGACGACCCCAAGAGCCAGTGAACTCGGTAAGATTCACATGGAACTTTGGCTCGCCCAAGCCACCGGACTCTGGGCTGCCAGATGGGTTTGATACGCCCTGAAGAACAGCTTGCGCAGAGATGTATTCTTCAATCTTTCGTTGGAGAGACTTGTCTCCGTGGACGAATCGCTCAATGAGGACCTTGTATGTCAGAGCGGAGTCTCGAGTCCATGTATACCAGTCTAAAAGTTCAGTTAGTAAATAATCCGTAATATCATTTGCAAACTTACAATCTGGATCTGACGTTGATGGGCTTGCCACGACGGCGCCAGGTGCAGCTCCCTTGGCTCTCTTCCCATCGGAACCAATGTTGGCTAGTACTCCTTTGATGGAGATGTCACTCTGCTTGGCGATGAAGCGATCAATCCCTGAACTGCCATACGCGGGCGTGGCTACGACTCCGTCCTGCCAGAGGGCAATGGCTGCCAGGCCCCTGAGGAGTTGCTTGAGCATGGCAGGTGATTTCGAGAGTCAGTCGCGAGTTGGGAAATGTGTGTGAACATAGAAACCGGTTATGCAACCCCAGAGCACCTGTCAGAATAGACGGAGGAGGAACTGAAGAGCTGACTCTGGAGCACGACTTGATAAGAGAGGACCGCCGCTCTATTTATCATCCTGTCCGCCAACGAGGGCCCCCAGTAACAACACATTCAAATTTTTCGCATCATCGCACCCTGTCCCAAGAACCGCCGAGAACATGTGATAAACCTCATGCCCCCGTCATCGTGAGCTCCCTCGAGCAATTAACCCTCAGGCCGTTTCTGGGGTAAGGCCACGTCTGGTGTGCATCCCCCGCATTAAAGCTGCTTGGCTGGGCTTAGCTCAACGGGCCATATCGGTCCTTTTTCCGGCCCCTGGCCTTGACCAGACTTGAATTACTGGTCGCCGTTAACGAGTTGATTCCGCGCTTGGCTATTTATTATCGGGCCGTTTTTCTTAGTTATCCAATCAGGTCCAGCACCACGCCCTCGTTCTTTGGCATAATGACAACGCGACCGTCTCGCGTAGACGTGTTGCCAAATCTATCGATCTATGAGGGCTCGCGGGCGTAGAGAATCGGCCGTCTTACATGCGGACTCATCCATCCCTTTGTGTAGCTACCGTTGTCGTTGGGGTGGCCTCGATGGCTTGCCTTCTATTGGTGTAGATACGTCACGGAGCGGTCGGGCGGCTTTCCTCATTGGGCCCAAGCCCACCAAAGAGATGGTAGGCCATATTCATCGAAGGTCTCATTTAATTCGTCTTTGCCCGCAGAGCTACCGTGAGCAAATTATCTTTTTCTGCCTCCCCTGGCGCATAATATCCCGCCCTGTGCGTGACGGGCTCTAAGAACCTCCACCATTTAGCAACACCTTTAGCGGTCAATGCTAACGAAATGATCGAAGAAAAAGACTTAGTTGGTGGTAAATTTTGACCGAGTTGCTTACCTATTTAATTAGCAATACTCTGGCTATGCCTATCTGATTGGCTGGAGATGGCCTACCCAGGAGCTCTGAGATACTGTATGGTAGGTCTCGAGGTACGGAGTACACCTCCTTTGACAGCATTTTTGACCCACCCAAAGGACAATAGCATCCGTATATTCCTTAGACTTAAGATCTTTTAAATCGGGCATGAGCTAAGGGCTATATCGTTTCATCCAACGGTGCCGAGACGCCTGTACAACCAGATAGAATACTAACGAGGTTGGAGACAATGTTCTGGCGACGGGGAAGTTGTTCCCCCAACATTTGCAAGTCGCAGGGATAGAAAAGAGAGAGGCTGGAACAAGGCAAGTAGAGTAAATGCTGCAGACAAAAAGTGTAAATAGAAGATGAACTGTGTTCTTTGTAATTGTGGAAGCAGCCTGCACTTGAAGGAGCAGAAAGCAACTAGAAGAAAGTTGAGAGCAGCTGAGTTCGATAATGAGAGATCGTTAAAACCACGCGGCATTATCTTGAACTTTTCTGCCTGGACAGCCCTTATTGTCAACGGTCATGCCGGATCCTTCCGCGCCCTCTGTGTGGCAGTCTCGTCAAATAAGACGTGAATTTAATAACTGTGCCATTAAATAAAACAAAATATAGAACCAATTCAAAAGCTTGATGTCATCGGGCGAGAAAGCCCTTAGGAAAGGCCCACCAGCCGTGACATTCAGATAGTATACCTAAAGCCCTTCTGCAGTGCTCTAGCTTCTGCCAGACTGATGCCCTCGACCTGAGCTGTCTTTTCAAGCTTGGCCAACTCTTTTTGAGTAAGACTAATATTTCCATTCTCAAGTCTAACCAGTTTCTTATTTTCCCGGACAAGCATGAATCGCAGCAATGTCATCAGCGCTGCCGCCGTGGTGATCAAGCCAATGCAGGTACCGATCCCGGTATAAAAGTACGGAGATTCCTTATCCAAGTATGTGTAAGGAGTCCAGATGCTGACAGAGTTTCCGAGAGAGTTGATGAGCGCATAAGCTGCGGCGCGCTTGGCAGGAGGCCGAGAAATGACGCCGGCGATCCAGCTGAAGAGTGTTCCGTTGATGTTCATCAGAAACATCATAAAGAAGAAGGTCATGTATTTTGGACCAAAGATATCCGTAGCCATGAACACGCTGAAACCGATAATAGCAACGATCACGGGGTATATACAGAACCAGTAGCGCGTAGTGAACCGGTCACTCACAATACCATGGATGTAGCTCCAGATGGTGATGAAGATGTGCGGTGGGGCGACGAGTACCAGGGAAATAAACTTGCTGTAGCCCAAGGATCTTGTAAGAGTTGGGAAATAGTAGCCGAAGCCTTGGGCACCAGTGAGGCCCATGTAGATGCCAGCAAAGATCCATACTTTCGGGTCTGTCACGCAGAGCTTCAGACCATGTAGCTGTGATGATACGCCTTCCTCATCGGTATCGGCTTCGGCGGCTTCAAGCGCAAGACGGCGGTTCGCTGTTTGCAGCCGGTCAGCCAGCAATTCCAGGGGTCTGAAGTGCCAACTCACCAACGTGTTTCATCTCGGGGCTCAGAGCTCGCCAGTTATGGGGGAAGTCTGGCAGGAAGAAGCAAACTATGACCCCAGCAGCCACGGTAACTAAAATCCCATTAGATATCTCCGGTATGTGCACAGTCCCTCCAGATGTCACTTACTGGAGCCTTCAATGATGTATAGCCATCGCCAAGCCGACATTCCTCGAACGCCGCCAAGACCGTCCAAGATGCCGGCGGCGATTAAATTGCCGAATGCCCCGGCGATGAGAGCCCCTGAGTAAAAGATGCTCATACGCAGGTTCATCTCTTTCTTTGTGTACCATTTCTAATTCGGTCAGCCAGCCCACGGAGCGAGTCTTGAATGGGAGTCGTACAGAAAGATAGAATAGCACGCCGGGGAAGAAAGGCGCCTCTGAGAGCTACGTTAGTCGTCGTCTGCTCCGCTAGAGTTGTGTTGGGGGCCTACCAACAAAACCAAGAATGAACCTGCACACAACGATGCCTGCGAAGTTCTGGACAAGTGCGGTTAGGCCAGAGACGAGTCCCCATGCAATGGTAAAGAAGCCCAGATACCATGATGGCTGGCCGAACCAGTTCAGAAGGAGATTCGATGGAATCTGCCCCAAGATATAACCCACGAAGAGAATCGACAGACCGGTTTGATACTGCGTCAACGTGAGGTTCAGGTCTTCTTCCAAGCCAGCAAGGCGGGCAGAGGCGTAGTTATTCCTGATAACCCTTCAGTGTCTTCGTCCATAGCCTGGTCAATTGAATGACGTACCTGTCAATCCAGTTGAGAAGGTAAACGGTGATGATGATGGGCAGGATAATCCAGTCAATCCTCCGGACAAGCTGCTTCTCGATTATCTTCTCGGCCTCGGTAAGCTCCGCGACCCGTGAAGGATCCAGCTGCTTCTCTCCTTGGAGATCTGCATCATTAACAAACTCCTCCTCGTGCTTGATATCTGCCATGATGCTTTCGATAGGGAGGTCTTGCTGTAGAACTGCGGACGGACAAAGGAGTGTTCAAACGCTTCTGTGAATGAACTGCAAGAACACCAACGGCCTTGAGGTTCAGTGAAAGTTGCCCCAACTGCGAAATAGCAACACTGGCAGAAGTAAATAGTATAACTTCACGCTACTAAGCTGCGGCCTCTTCAGTCGGGGCACCCAGGATGCTTCACAGGGGCAGGAACTCATTCGTGCGCTTCCAGAGACTGATACTAGTGTTATATGACTCTGCCAGTCAACATCGGAACCGAGCCTCTCATTCCCGAACAGGATGGATCTTCGCCCTCTGACGTGTTGCCGTCTGGGGATGACATCCTGGGGTTGCTGTGGAGTGCGGGGAAACTTGACGGGTAGTTTGGCGGAGACTCCTGTTCGCCCTTGTCATCGCGGAGCTTCGGTGCTCCCAACACCCTGTCACTCTGGGATGTCTGCCGTTAGCCGGGATATTTGTGCCCGAAAGATTCCCGGATTCACCAAAGCTGGTAAACCGAACCAACGCAATTGAGCCTGGGGTAACCGGGTTTAGCTGGAGATTATTACAAACATTATTCGTGACTCGTGGCCTTGCTCTAATTCGTGCGCTTCCACAATAAACTTGCTGATTAGAATCAAGCGAGGTAAAGAACTGGGTCGGGCAATAAGCTTAATGATGCTCTAACCTAAGACCCGGTGATCAGTGGGGTCGGAAAACGACATCAACATGTGTGGCCGGAAAAGCGATGCAGCGTCCGATCTCATGTTGCGGAGACCGGGCCATGCTTATCAGGCTTCGTCATAGGTGGCCTGAGGAGTATCTTATCGGCCTCTACGGGTTTGCCCCGACCAGTTACACCGTCTTCAGAATAAAGGCAGTAATGATTTGTTCGCATGGTTTGATGTGAATCCTTGCATCGGCCCTGAACCCGACAACTCCGAGCCGTGGGAACCCTACGCAATTCTTTTAAGTTCCGCAAAGATTTCCCAACGTGTAACCTTCGCGTTGTATCTGGGCTCTCATTCCTTCCCCCGCCAGCTATAGTGCCCATTGGTGCGCCATTCTTCGGTATCCAGGAATAACCGCTTCCTCAGTATGACGAGCTTCACAAAGCTTGGGGATGCCGAACAGCCCGTCATCACCATCAACCCAGCGCACAAAATCTCCAAGATCGAGGACAATACTTATGGAGGCTTTACCGAGTGCGTATAATACTCTCCTGTGTCAAGTCTGTCTAATCATCCCACCTTAGACACATGGGTCGCTGCATCTACGGCGGCATCTACGACCCTGGCAATCCGCTTTCAGACGAGAGCGGATTTCGCAAGGACGTTATCGAAGCGATGAAAGAGTTGAACTGCCCCGTTGTTCGGTACCCAGGCGGAAATTTCTGCGCGACGTATCACTGGATGGATGGCATTGGCCCGCGAGAAAAGAGGCCCAAAAAGTGTATCGCTTACCGTTCCTCACGTTCAGTGCCACACTGTTGGCGAGTACTAAACCCTGTGACCACTTTTCTGACTATGGCAACTTGAAATATAGGGCCGAACTTGCCTGGATTGGCGTCGAAAGCAACCAATTTGGCACGGATGAATTCATCCAATGGTGTAGAACGGTTGGCACCGAGCCATACATCGCTCTGAACATGGGTACTGGTGAGCCCCAATCCCATCCTACGGCCATACAAAATGTTAATCTAACATCCACAAGGTACTCTTGACGAAGGTTAGCATGATAGTAGCACTTGAATCGTTCTATTTCTGATGGCCCTTCTGGTCGAATTCTCACCCACGCTCATTCTCTTCCAGCGATAACTGGGCTTGACTACGATACACCTCGCCGAGAGCAATGGCGACTTCCGGCCCGGTTGCTTCACCTCCAGCTTCGGAGACGCGTGGTCGATCGGAGATATCAACGCCAATTTCAGTCCCAGGCTCAGCTCGGTCACTTGATTTGGAGCAGGAGCTCCAGGACGAGTCCCAAGAAGAGGCCCAAGATGCAGAGAGCATCGAGACCACGACGAATGATCTCTTTTCTGAGATTTCTGAGACCACATCAGCAACACAACCATCCAAGGAGCACAAGCTCGGGCTTGACATCAACTATTCCTGGGGCTGGTCCCGCTCTAGTTACGACGACTATGAGTAAGGGAAGATGTATCGAGGCGTAATTTGAATGGCAAGCTCACAAGTTGGGCAGTGTTATCACCGTTCACGGCATACGCGATGAATACAAGACTGCCTGGACTGATAAAGATGGCGTCTGGTGGGTGAGGGTGCGGTTGTGCACCGGCCTTGTAATTAGAGAGGTCGACTATTCATATGAGGTCGATGAGGAGTCTACGCTCTACCAACCCGACGGTATCAAGATACACGCGGAAAGACTCCTCGATGAATACGCCGAGGTTCGAAAGATGATGAAGTGTGTCCCCCACAGTAATAGCACCCGAAAGACGACCTTAACAATGCTTAGACCGAAACCGACCGCCCCATCATTTGGATTTGCCACGATCTCGGAGGCACAATCGTGAAAGAGGCATGTACATGGGCACACCTCCGTGGCATCTATTGACTTCTTTAGGCTCTCTGGATGGCGTCTAACAACCCCGCAAAGTATGGGAAGATATCCCACCTAACCACGACACTGGTGCGCATAAGCCCCAGCCATGTTGGCCATCCCCGCTAAGTTGCATTGTCAGATCTTTCTAGGCACACCTCATCGATTCAAGTCCCAAGATGACCTTGAGAATCAACTGCACAAGCTTATCCTCCTCCCTGGCCCCGAGATCAGGAACTGGGCATTGCTCAAAGTGAAACGCCTCGCAAGGCAGGTCGACAGCGCCAACCAGCGGTTTCTCGCCACCAAGATTCTGGAACGCGCCGCCGTTTTCAACGTCTTCACAGAGAAGCTTCACGAAAGCTACGGAAAGCTCGACGAGAACTCCCCAAGGGTCGATGCCTCAGACCTGGTGGTGACGAAAGACACACCCAACCCGGGAACCCCATTCCCTACATACGCACACAGCATTGGGCATGCATTTGAAACCGTTGGGAGGTGGAGCGTGAGACATGTTGACCATCTCAATTTCATTCGAGGTGTGTCAGGTAACAATTGGCTTCCACCTATATCTGGCCTCTTTGGCGTGCCTGGCTGTCGTAAGTCGTCACTCCTGAACGATCTAGCGGACTCGGCCTCTCTGACTGTGGACGAAATTCTAGTTGTCAAGGTCGGCTACCATGTCATCGGGCTTCAAGCACGACTCCTTTCTCTTGCACCACCAACGCGGCCGCTGCGTGTGCCATTCAACCCTGTACTGCCGGATCCCCCGTTTGTAAGATGGATATCCGAACAGGCACCGTTTACGGCCTTCCAGAAACGCAGCACAGGGCAGAGACTCTTGCACCTCCACGCTCATGGAAATCAGTTGATCGACATATCGGAGGTCTCCCGGCTCCTCCACGCCACACATGAGAGCAGAGCCACTACCGGCAAGGTGGGAATGGTCTTGACCCACTTCCCATCGACTGCCGGTCCGATCGGGAAGAGTCCTGTCTGGTTGGTATTGTTGAAGAGGCCTTGATTTGCCTTGGCCAAGTCGTACAGTGGAGCATTTCGGAGGCAGTCAATGTCGTACGTCTCGCCGCAATGGGCGAGCTTCGAGAACGTCTTGTATACTTCGTCCAACTGGCCGCCTGCTGAATTGTCCCAGACCCATTCAAAGGCCGGGCTCTGTGTCACAAATCTGCTGAATAGGGGCTCCTCCATACCATCTTCTCGAATGAGATGATGCAGAATGGAACCGGCCCCGGCGGACTCTCCCCAGGAACTGACTGAGGTGTTGTCTCCATGGACCTTCCAGATGTGTTCCTGAACCCACTGTAGTAATAGATTCTGGTCGTACAGCCCGGCGTTCGGGAGCCCGTGCTCTTCCATGTAGGAACCAGCTAGCCAACCGAAAGCTCCCAGTCGATAGTTGCCGGCGACAAAGATGGACTTATACCCAGAGGCTTTGATGAGCGATCGTCCAGAATAGAGGGGGGTACCTATGCGATATTTCTTCAACTTTTTTGTGCCGAATGCATAAGCGCCACCGTAGAACCAGACATTCACAGGAAGCGGTTGAGAGCTGGGGTCTTCGAACGCCGAGACGGGCACCTACACGTCGAGAAACAGGCAGTATTCGGTCCCTATGAGTTTGAAGGAGGAAAGGTCAGGCTCGCCTGATCCGGTATCTGCATTTGGGTCTCCGAGACGATTCCTGCCGCCGGGTCCCCTCTTGAGTATACTTGGATCAATATGGACGCAATCCGTGGTCGCCAGAGATGTCTGGATACTGTCATTCAGCCACGAGGGCGACACAGACGAGCCAAAGCGTGTTGGCTTTGCTCCGAAACGAACATCATGGAAGACGTAGATCTTCGCATACAGTCGGTCAGCCATAGTCGAACAAGATTTTGAGGGGACTCCATACTTGTTTGTCGAATGGAGCATATTCTGCCTGGTACGTGCCCCATGGGAGTTTGAGCTGAGGTAGAGGTCCCCGTGCCTGAGAGCTCGGGAGGAGGCACAGGGAGCTAAGTAGGAAGAATTTGAGATGCATAAAGGAGTATAGTGCACTGAGGACTTTTCAGGTGGTGTGATCGTGTGCGAAACGGGGTCCCATCGCTTCCCTGGGTGCTTCTTATAGATCGAAATAATTCTCTCTCCTGGTAAGATCTCCTAGCAAAAAGTTTCTATCACAGTCTCTTTGTCTGTATGGACAGTCACATGGCGCAATATTGGCAGCTGAAGAGAACTGTCGCGCTTAGCTAGAGTGGGGGCCGTTGCGAGGACGGGAGTTTATGGAGAAAGAACAGACCACGGTTATAAATAAGCACCTTTTATTATATATTATTATAAAACCTCCTAAATTTATCTAGGAAAGAGCTAAATATTTAAAACCTCTTGTAGCATTTTAATTTCTTTAATATTATTACTGAGGATTAGAGGGTATTAGTATAGTATAAACGGGACTCTATATTTCTTTAACTAATTACGGGAGAGTTTTACTGTAGAGCAATGCCCAGTTGGTCTGTGGCGATCAGCCGACTCTTTCTTTGAGCCATTGCCAAGGTTCAAGGATGAGGTAATCTAGCAGGGTTTAGCGAGGGATCCGTTCAGCCGTTGGAATAAGCCTACGGATTCAGCCAGGGAGCCTTCAGCCCTTGCCTGAGTTTGAGACTGGACCAAACCGTGATTGCAGCCGAAAGTCTCGTGCGAAAGTCTCATGTGATGATATGAGCGGATATATGCGGCAAGAGCTCATCTCAGTTACACTTTTACAACCAGCCACAGACCTACTGAGGAAAAGATCCCGTATCAATTCAACAGCACGAGGTCGAGATCCCCCAGAAAGAGGTTAGGGTTACCAATAGTCGACAGTGAGGAGTCGAACTATTGGCAATGTCTCAGAGGTTACCGCAGGGGTACCATAAAACCCCCGCAGCTGAAGTTCAGGTTTTCCAACATTTTTCAATCCAGCAATGATGCCCAATTCTCCCACGAGAAACATGCCTGAGGAACATGTCAATTTCAACACGCTGGAAAATGGGGTCTTCTGTTCTCAGGTCATCTACTTAGAACTGAACCCAGAACCAACAGTATACGCCTCCTTCGATTCAAGCCCCCGGCCGCACTGGACGTAGCCGAGACTGAAATGATCGAATGCGATCTTCTCGACAACATCCCCCTTAACTCTATCAGGGGCAAGTACACGACGCTATCATACCGCGCGGGAAGCCAACTGGACATTAAGACCGTCATCGTCAATAGCGTTCCCCTTCAATGCCTTTTGAATTGTATTGTTGTCAACCGAGCAGGATTCAGGAAGTGGCTTGGGGTGGCTTCAGGGCGCAGTGCGACGTCCAAGACTCCAGCCCAAGAGTTATGATGCTATGTTTGGTCATCAATTGAATCCGGTGGGCTCCTGCAACTCGGGCTCGAATGTCTTCCATTCGAAAAATTCTGTCCAGTTCTTGGTGGGCCCGAGCATGGAACCGCCAAGAGTTCATTTGATGTCTTCCCCCGATTCGTATAACCTATTTAACATAGTAGGGTGCTGGTGAGGACTATTGGGACTTCTAGAGAGGTAGAAATTAGTTAGAAAATAATGTACCTTTTGAGGCTTTCATTTGGCGCTGTTTATTGGACTGGCTGAAGTTCTGAGGATTCATTTTATTCATCCACGTGTCAGCCTGCCTCTATAAGGCTGCCGGCTTCCCCGCATTCCTGTCAGGCTATCACAAGACAGAACAGCAACTCCCTTGAGGCTCTCGGCAATGTCACAATGGAAGCAAACATGGCTGGCCTTGATATCAGCGACAGTGCTTCCTCGAGGGATACGGACTCTCCCATGACTGTGCCGCTGGAGACGCAACCGCCCCACCAAGCCCCAACCGCTGCCCAGCGTTACCAGTATGAACCACTCGAGACGGGGTCGATTCGCCTCCTCTTCCTACTTGAGGCGGATGATCACGACGACGACCTGGAATGCGCCCTCCAGCACGTTGAGCTCTCCGACGCCAGCGGATATACTGCTCTGTCCTACGTTTGGGGCGATGAAAGAGACCCGTGCGCGATTTACATCGGCGACAAGTATCTGTCCATCACAGCCAACCTCGAGGACGCCCTTCGCCACCTGAGACGACGAGACCAGCCAATGTGGCTCTGGGTGGATGCGGTATGCATCGACCAATCGCATACGAACGAGCGGAACCACCAAGTGCAGCAGATGCGCCAGATCTACGAATCTGCGAGCGATACCGTGATCTATCTCGGCGGCCAAACAGGCGGCAACACTGGCTACTCAGCCTGGAACTTTCTGGAACGCAAGAGCACCTGGGCGCTGAATCGACATCAGGAGAAGGACTATGTCCTACCAGCAGAAACAGAGGATCTGGTTGATTTCCGCGGTGATCTTCACGATGTGTACAGCGACGTCCTAACACGCCCCTGGTTCAGCAGAGTGTGGGTTTTCCAAGAAGTTGTGGTCTCCAAGGAGGTTGTCATTCAGTGCGGCCCTCGCGGGGTTGCCTGGGATGACTTTTGCAAGCTGGTGATCCTGGCAAAGCGGGCACACGACCGCTATGGCCTGAGCCTTCAACAGCAGGATCTCTCTGACTCCTTACGTCGTATCTGGCAGGCTCGCGTGGCCTTCCATCTAGCAAAGGGCCAGGAACGCTACCTGCCGGGTTGGTATAAGCAGACGCCCAACTCTCATGATGCCACAACGGATATCCTTGACATGCTCGTCCGAGCTCGCCACCTCATGGCTTCAGACCCAAGGGACAAGATTTTCGCCCTGCTGGGCATCAGTACAGGCTTGGATTGGAAAGAACTTGACACTATCAATTACGCGAATCCGACGACAGGCGTCTATACCAATTTCGCCATGAACCTGATGACCACCAGGAAAGATTATCGACTGCTGAGTTATCTAAACAAGGCTTCCACCATCGATTACCTCGAGGAACGGAAACAGCGATGGATAGACGAACTTGACCACTGGGAAAAGGTCCTGTCCAAGTCAGAAGCTATCCTGGAGGACGAGTGGGACGACTTGCTGGGCCACAGGCAATCAGCGCGATTGCACCAGGCTCAACGCAATGCGGCCCGAGCATCAATCTTGGTTGAAGAATGCCAATCCCAGTATAGGCACTTGTTGCCTGAATACCTCAAATGCGAGGGCATCAAGCCACTCCTGCTTCCATCCTGGGTTCCGAACTGGCATTGTATCCACATCTCCACGTTCGAACCCCGAGCTATCATCGAGGTGGTCGAACAGCACTCGTCTCCCCTAGTCGAGGCTGACAATTATCGCGCCTTACTATCATGGGGCACCCTGGCGGTCCACGGGCGTGTCATCGGGGTCTTGCACCAAGCTATATCGTCGGCCTCGGTCTTGGGCAACGATGAGCTGGCCTTCGAGGAGCTCAAGCGAAAGTGGCAACAAAGCTCCGTCCATCAAATGCATCCTCTAGAGGCCCAAATCCTGACCTTGTGGGCTCATCTGCTTGATGCGACCGCTGTCACAGCGCTCGACTTCCTTCTGAATCATCAGGTCAACATGGTACACTAGTCCCCGGAGCTCCGAAGAAGGGAAGTGTATAAAGTGGATGATATACTTAATCAACCGCCGGGAAGCAGCATTGGCAGCTCGTCAAATCCATCCTCCTTCTTGAACTTCCTAGACCTTGAGACGTGCCCGCCCAAAGTCGGGTCGGTCGAGGCACACCTCGTCTCTCGAGCTCGCAAGACAGCCGAATGGTCGGATGAATCTCAGCCGGCGTTCAAGGTAGTCAACGACCCAGAGTCTATTATCGATCAACGGGCGATCGGGGTATACACCGCACTAGATATGAGCAGCCGATTCCCATCCGGGAAAACAAATGCTCTGGAAGCCCCCAGGTCCTATCCTGTGCTTCTCCCGAGCTCGGCCACATTCGGCGACTTGATTGCCCACTTCCCAGGTGCCGGGGTTCCCTTCCTCATACGCCCCAGAAAAACTTGCCCACTCCTAGAGACCGACATAGAGGAATCGATTCCTTCTGGTGCCCTCCCATTTTTAAGCTACCAGGAGGAATACATGGAGTGTGAGCTGATTGGTGAGTGTTGGATTAGTGGGTTTCAAGAGATGGCCTCTGAGAAGGAGGAACTGGATTTTGTCTTTGGTTTGGTGTAGGGATGGCGTGAACAGTTCATCCAAGTTTCCGAGGTGGGTTATGTAGTCACGGGTTTGCCTATTAGGGCTAGGTAATAGCTATATGTATATACCAGAAGCAAACTATCTGAGCAGTACTTTTTTAATTTCTCAACCATCTTATACAATCCTCTTCTTATATTTGCCAGTCAGAGGCACATCCACATGCAGTACCAGCTTCTTATTCTCGCTGTCGAACTCTGCATCTTCAATTCCATACGGCTTGGACTCCACTCCTAGAACCGTGATGGCCTCAATGTTGACACCAGCCTCATAGCCAAACGTGCCCGACATGCTAAACTTGCCGTTGGCATACTTGAAGTCGATCTCGGACACTGCGTCCTGCACAAGCGACTCGCCGTCGTCGAGGTATAGTGAGCCGTGGGCAGATCCATCTAGACCGGGCGCAACAACGATGTTGAAGCCCGTCTTGCGGAGAGCGGTGGTGGTGTTCGCGCTCTCGATCCGCTGGGGGTAAATGATGCCGCCCTTGTAGTGGATCGTGATGTCCGTGACTTCGACCTCGGCCGAGACGTATTCACCCTGTCCGCGGATAGGCTTGCCGGTTCCCCACTCGTAGAAGATGTCGTCGGGAAGGTAGAAGTTGACACTGGTGCTGTTCTCCTCGGTGACAGGGCTAACGAGGATGCCATCGCCGTAGAAGAACTGGAGGTCGATGGGGTATGTGTTGGCATCGTTCGGGTAGTTGAAGAAGAGAGGGTTCAGAGTTGGAGTGCCGGTCTGGTTCTGCTTATAGATGGCAGTGTAGATGTAGTCAACTTGACTCTGGTTAGCCAACTTCTGATGTCGAGACTGGTCATTGGATGCGGGACTTACGCAGCTGGTATCGGATGGCAATTCCCTTCCGGGCAGCTTCAGCCACCTTCGGCCAACGGTAGAACTCCTGAGAACTGGCGGTGATCTCGTTGTGGTTCCGGAAGAAGGTGTAGAAGGAACCAAGCGCAGCCCACCTGTTCCGGGAAGTTAGCCGTGGCCACCGCAGTATGGGAAACCTCGTAGTCTTACCGGGCACAAAGCGTTTCAGTGACGTTACCGCCGAAGCCGCAGACATCAGGGCCAACGACGGGAATCTGATAGAGAGACGCGAACTGGAGAATCTGGCTGATGGAGTGACGGTACCAGAGCCAGCCAGAAATGTTGTCTGAAGAGTAATTAGCATGCTGCGTTAAAGAAAAGAAATTCGACTCTTGTGAACACCTACCTCCGAGCCAATGGGACACGTCCTTGCCGGATCCCGCGAAGGTGCTTCTGGTGATGACAAGAGCACGCTTATCCGGGCGTCTGGCACGCATGGCATTGTGCGAATGCGTGGACATCATAGCTCCATAGAGGTTGTGAGTATCGTACTGAACATATCCACCGCTTTGCACCAGATCCGTGTCGGTGGTGCTGTCAGCGAGCGTAGGACCCGCGCCGTTCTGGATCATGTACGGTGGCCTGATCAGCTCGCGGTTCGGGAGGCCCTTGCACTCGTTAGGTCCGCAGCCAGAGCCAGTTCGCTTGCCGTGCTGCCACTTTGAGCCGGGGCGACCGTAGCGGTTTTGGCCCCATTGACGGCTGGAAGAACGCCAGTGGCCGGCTCCATGGTTACGGTTGGAGCGGGTTCGGAGTTCGGTACGCTTGACGGAAGCAACCTCGCGGGTCTTAGCCTTTTCACCCGAAGCAAAGTTCGGCTGGAGACTGTCAGGGAATCCAGGAATGGGCGCATCCGGGCCATCTCGAACTGGGGGCGGCTTGGGAGGATCGCCATCAACCTCGGCGAACTTCTCTGGAGTAGTGTTGTTGCCTGGGTAAGGACGGTTGTAGAAGTTTGCAGGCTCGTTCATGTCGATCCAGAGAGCATCAATATCCGGGCCGTTTTCGCCGTCAAAGAATTCGGCGAACTGCTCGGTCCAGTACTTTTGAGACTCTGGATGGAACCAGTCGGGGAAATAACTTGGGCCAGCCCAGACGACGCCCTGATAGTCAGAGCCATTGGGTTCCTTCATGAAGGTATCGTACTTGAGGCCTTCGTCAAGTGCCGGGTTGGACTCCTTGTAGTATACGGCAGGGTCAACCATGACAATGTAGTGCTGGTCCCTCGCGTGGATCGTGTCGACGAGGTCCTTGTACAGGTTGGCCGGGAACCTCTCTGGGTCAATCGTAAAAATGCGTCGACGGTCCATGTAGTCGATATCAGTCCACATTGTTTCGAGAGGGATATTGTTGGATGAGTAGTTGGCAACGACAGCAGCAACCTCGTAGACATCCCGGTAGCCGTATCGGCATTGGTGGAAACCAAGTCCCCAGTACGGCGTCATCAACGGAAGCTGAGTGATTTCCGCGTATTGTTTGGCAACTTCGCGCGGGGAAGGGCCAGCAACGAAGTAGAAATCGAGAACACCGCCGATTATGTTGTACTCGAGGTATTGCTTGCCATTCTCCTTATCGATGAAGATGTCCATGCCGTTGGAGTTGAGCAGGAACACGCCATGGGTGCCGTCCTCCCGGTGATCAAAATAGATCGGGTGGGCACCGTACAGGTTCTCACCCTGGGGAGTCCCGTAAGAATCTCGGGTGTAGATGGTCCTGGTGTAGTTGGTCGTGTTCAACATGAACGAGTCGCTGTGCTCGCCCAGTCCGTACAGGTGCGGACTTGGTGGCAGGTGCGTCTTGAGGTAGACATATTGGTTCTCGAAGACGAGCTTGGTGCCGGTGGTATCAAAGAGGACTTCCCCGGTGTCTCTCCGGGACACCGTGAAGGAGAAGGGGTCGGCGTTGAAGGTGAACTTGAGCTTGGAGTTCTTGGGAGAACACCACTGGCCAAACCCGGGGCGCGGGAACACGCTGTCTGGGACTTGGTAGACAGTGTTGTTTGTGTCCAAGATCTTGACATGGAGTCGATCGCTGGTCTGGTACTCGACCTCCAGCTTCAACTTTGGGAGGTCAATCCCGAAGACGTCGCAAGCTGGTCCTGCGACAGAAAGATCCGCGTAGAAGCCATCCCGAGTCTCCCAATGCTTGGTTGCCTTGTAGCCAGGACATTTAGAGAGGTCCTTTTCGTACAGATCGTTGCCAGCATCATCCAAGTCGTCGACACCGCCCTTGCTCTGGGCAAAGACCGTGCCGGTGAGGGCTGTGGCGGAAACGAGAAGGCTCTTGAGATGCATCCTCAGGCTTTGGGCAGTCGTGAAGAAGGCGTTCTTGTTCTGCAAAAAAATCCATCCTGGAGATCCTCACCTGCCCTTATAAATACCTCTACTTGCCTCCTTGTGAAGCCGAACTGTCGGTCCATTGTCGTGAACGATATCACGACCCTGCTCGAGTGCGGAGTCTCCGCCTCTGACGGTCTTACCCCGGACCGATAAGGTACAGGTATGGCCGCATCGGTGCCCACTCAAATCAGGTTATTTCTCCAACGGCTTCCGATGTAACGATGCCGCTACCGTTGAACTGCCAAGCTGGTCGAATTCTCGGCGTGTTTATTATGCGCTTCTTCCCCGTGATCGTCGAAAGAGCGCCACCCCCAGACGGCCGAGCGCAACGGACTGGGATCTTGTGGCCGAGGAAAGGCGGAAAGCTGGGGTTGCTCATTTGACAATGCGCTCATCAGCGAGAATTTTACCCGCAACCAGGCTGTATCTGGACATGATCATCGTAGCTGGGGTCGGAGCGGAGTCTCCACTTCCACTTGCGGGGATTGGCCTCAATCCCGGCAAACCAAGCAACACCATTACACACACCAACAGGGTAGAGAATCCCCGCAAACTTCCACATGTTCTCGGCGATATAGACCTGGGCTGCCGAGCAACCCTAAGGAATCCTTGTCATACTCAGCTACGAGCATATCAGTGGCAGGCGCAGCGTTAGAGTTAGGCGCCCTCTTTTCTTTTCTTCCCCTTTCCGGAAAACGGATGATGAAATATTTCAGTCATGAGTCGTTAAGAAAGTTGTTTACAATACTCACCAACCACCCTCACGACAAGACCAAACCAGCTGTCACTTTGACTAATTATAGATCTGCGGTTGTATGATTATGCAGTTTTATATACACGGCCAGAAGATTAGCCAGCAGGCCAGAGATGACATCGTGTAAAAGCTTGGGAGAGCAGAATACCCTAGACCTGAATGTCTGCCAGCCTCCTACATAGCATATCGACGCGGGCACCTTTACCCTCACCCCAATACGATTGTGCCACAATCTTATCTAATCAATTATCCTTCATACCTAACACTGAGTAGTCTTTGTGGGGTGACCTTGTTTAAGGGGACCCTTCTTCCTCGGGTCGGTCTCGCACAAGAGCCTTTTCTGGGCTACGAAGCTCTGTGTGAATCAGCAGCGTGCTGGTTGGGTTGCAGGCTTCCATGCTCGACGTATGACTTGTTGTCTCATTTGAGAGTATGCTTCTGCTCCACCATGGCCTGCTATCGGTGCTTGCATGGAGCTCTCCTGGTTGTTGCGGAGGGTGGACGAAGCTTGGAATAGCCGAGAGCCGTACGTCGGTGTTGTGCCGAACGACAAACAGATTCGGAAAGTGACGTTTGAAAAATGCTCTCAAGCAAGGCAGACAGGCGCAGATTATTCCGGCATACATTTCAATAATACTGTTTCCTTCTCATTAGAAATACTGCTGAGCAAGTGGCTTGGGTATCGACTTTACCACCAAATTAAATTGACGACATATCGCCACGTGACGTCGGGGTTGTGGAGTCCGGATGGAATAGACGCCAATCTGATAAGACTCACGGCACATACGCTGCCATACGTCAGCTCTGTTACCCGCCGGGAGTGGGACGGGAGCGCTGGGGAGACTGAAGACCTACAACCCGCCCGCCATTAGGATCAGTGTCACACCAATCTTTTGAAGTCGCCGCATCCGAAGTGGCCGCAACAACCAAATAGGTAGACACAGGATGATGATATCCGTGACAGAGTTCAAGACAGCACAAGCGATGAAAGCAGCGCCCACATCCAGACATGACCCTGGCCTGGTGTAATCCCAATACCGTGGGATAGGACGGCACATATACAAGAATGCAAATGCTGGCGGGAGATTGTTCCCGACGACGACGAACATGACAAAATATGTGGCCAACTTGAATGCTCTGTCCTGGGAGAAACGCAGATAGAAATGAAGAATGGAAACTTTTGTGAAAAGAGTGGACAAGTTATACGTGATTGCGCCTGGAATCGCTCCCAGCTAGATGCCAAGTCATATTAGAAGACCTGTGCGCAAACGACGAGAATTTGAGGCCATACCATCATGAATCTGTTAAAGCTTGAAAGAGGCACGTCCCATATATGAACTCCGACCCCGTTTCTCGTCTCTGCAGGCATTGTCAGCGATGTTCAGATAGCTCTTCGTCCAGAGGATAGACCTACGCACGATGTTCACGATGGAGTATCCAATCGCAAAAATCTAGAGATCGACCGATTAGCGCCTCCGGGCCGCAACTCTGGGAATGGCTCTATTACTAGTGAAATTGCAATACAAACTGCCACTACGTCAGCAAGCCCCTCGTGCCTTTGCCAGATGGGGGACCTACAATCATCCAGGTGCCAACATTTAATAATAAAACGGCTAGTATATAGCCGCAACAGAACAATGGGAATCGTAAATGCCGGGGAGAGGGCGGCTGCGAGGACAACACGAGAAGCGATGGATTCAGGATTCGTGAAGTTTGGTACCACGCCTGGTGGTGGCGGGTACGCACCCACAGTGCTGCCATCCATTGAATTCATGGCAGGAGCCTCGAGTATGAGCTTGGAATAACTAGATTCATTTTCGAGTCGAGAGGCAGGATCAAAGTGTTTGTCAGGGATACGGTGGGGATGGGAATAACGGTGTGTTATAAATATTGAAACGACATTAGCCTGAGGCTGGCGGTCCTCGCGTACCCCGGCTGGGTGTTATGTGGGACTTTGTTAGGGGTAATTCAGGTGAGTTTGTGTGGCGTGGGCTGGCGCCTCTCCACCAGTTTTGGCGTGCAGATCAAACCTTTGAGACGCGAGGAGAGTAATTAATTGTGGCGTTCTATCTGCAGCCTCGTGTCCGAGGCAATGAACTTCAACCAATGCTTCCTCCTCAAACTGTCTCAGCGGCGCCCAATAGGAAGGCACCTTGTCTCAGCTCATTGTCAATGGCGGACAGCTGACTCGATCGCCCTGAGTTTGTGGCACGCTCAAGTCAGATTCCCCTATTCCCATCGCCAAGCACGATGAAGTCTGAATGCAAGGGCTTGTGGCCCCCCGTGGAACATGTTGAAAGTCTTGTTTGTTGGGAATAATTAGACTCGCCTCTTGAATCCATCTGGCTCCAGCCCTCAGTGGCTGGTGTACCCGAGCGCTTGGACTTCCACAACGGATGGTGAAACCATCACATGGCACCAGTTCGCGCTAATGGTAGTTCCCGGATGACAACAGGGATACCCACATTTGGACGCGTTATGTAGACGCTAAGGGGGGGGCAGACATCCGGACCAATGGGATGATGCGGATAATGCGGAGGATTGGATTGGGTCCATTGCTGAGAGTCTGCCCGACGGACAATCGAGAAGTTTGATGTCTGCGAACGGTGATAACTGGAGGGAGTGGAATGCGCCTATGAATTGGGCAAATATCGTCACGAATTTCTGCCTGAATACTTAGGAAAATGAAATGACAGGTCGCTCGCAGTTGTAACTCTCAAGTGTTTTGTTTAAGATCCAGAGACGAGAGACGCGGCACCCTACGCGTCATTCCATCACACCCGTGCCGACGCAGAATTACCCTAGAACCCGGTCTTGGGATGAAAAAGGGAGAGGTTAAACCGACAGGCCTCGTCACGCCGGAGTTATGAGTGGGACCGTGCTTGAGCCGGGCGCTGATGGCTTGACGGGGAGTTCCAGATTGCTCCGCGAACCCCTGCCTCGGCTCCTTTAGGCTGGCGCTAGTTTGAGTCAGTTCATGGCGAGCTGAATGGTTACACAAGGTCACAGGCAAACAGGATCTTGACAGTCGGAACTTTAGGTAAAATAATGTGCCCCTAGATGCTTTGAACTTTTGAGAGGTCCAACTGTCGCTTACTAAACCTCACGATGCATAAGTCCTTTATTACCTGGTTAGACCACAAGGCGTGCTAACCAGCTATCCACAATACCATTCTCCACTAATCAGCTGGTTGCGCAAGATGTATAAACCCTCACTTCCTTCACTAAGGGCCAACCTCATTATTAATTTCCTAAAAGATGCCACCCTCACACCACGCTCGTCAAGGACGCTTTTCACCAGAGGGCACTCATGAATTGCCATAATAGTATTCTTCAAGTTAAAAGAGGCTCTGTCCACGCTGAGAGAAGAGTGCAAAAACGGTGTCAAGTCGACGATGACAGGCCTTGCGGATAGAATAATGGCCACCGTCATTTTAGCATATGTGATTGAGGTGATTGGCTGAGGAACAGAGATTCAAGGCCTAATCCAATAACTCCAACGGCGTAACATTGATTTGAGAGTATCTGCGACATTGTCGAGGAGGAATAAGACAGAGGAGAGAGTGAAGAAGGGACGAAGGAATAATATATTGGGATAGAGCCCATAAAAGTGCAAGGAGTCGTCGAAATTACTGGCCTGCACCTGGTCGGCGGGTGTCGTGGTAGTTGAGAGGCTGGCCACGTCGAACTCGGGGCAATTGATGCTTGTGCTGGAGATGATTGCTTAATGGTCGTGGAGGTCACTGCTTTTTTTATTGGCTTGGGAGTCTGTGTGATGGTTTATACGGGGGTTGGGCCGGATACATGTAGGAGGGGAGAGGGCGGGGACGGGTGGCACAGACGGGGATGCAGGAATGGGTAGAGAGCTGCTGCGATTAGAAGCTCAAGTAGCTTTATTGGGTCCAGGAAAAAAGCCTAAAGCGTTTTGGGTTAATAGATTTAAGTAAATACAACATACCAGCTATATGCTAAAGTGTACCTATAACTTTTAAGAACTACTGTTGTAAGCTGTGAACTAAATCATTACTATAGTCACAGCCTATTCAAGCATGCTGAACAGAAACCTCTCCCTCCTTAGCTACAGAGGAGCACCGAGCATTGGCAGATTCGGGCTGGCTGCGCTCTATCTCATGGAGAGCAACAGTTCCCTTGAAGTGCCTCGGAGGTACGCCCATAGCATAAAGCTCATCCAGCCTCTCGAACGAAAGACCTTTGGTTTCTGGGAATAGATACCAGCCACCAACACTGGCGATAAGGCCGGTAGCGAGGAAGATGAAGCCGACCTTGCCGCCCAAGTCTCCAGCATCAGGGTTGATCATGTACGGAACTGTGAACTGCATGATCAGGCCCCAGATCGAGTTGGTGATGGTAATGAGGCCCTGAGTAGCTGCTCTAAGTCGCATCGTTGCGATCTCTGAAGCCAAGACAAAGCCAGTGGCACCGATGGAGAGTTGATAAATTAACGCCCAAATATATAGCAAGGCCACAATACCCCAGCTTGCTTTGTTCCGGTTCCGAACGCACCCCAGGATTCCTATTATCAGGAGCATGAGGCAGAGCATGAACTGAGGACCCACGATCAGGAATCGGCGGCCATATATCTCGGTAAGGGGGAAGGCCGCGGTGCTGGCGACAAGCATGACGACGTACAAGGCGACCGAGGCTCCAAAGTAGTCTTTGATACCAATGAGCTCGAAGAAGTAGGTCGCATATCCGATAACGAAAGTGGCTCCGATCATTTGCTGGGCCGAGGCTGCAAAGATGGCGGTGAAGGTGCGCTTGCGGTTTGCGGCATTGAAGCATTCGGCTTCCAACTGGACGTTGACGCCCAGCAGCCTCCGGGGCGGGAGGTCATCAAGGTTTCCATGTCGCTCGTTGGCGAGGCGAATCTCCTCCTCAATACGAGAGACCTCAATATCGTAGTATTCGGCTTCCTTAAAGCCGTAGATGCGACGAAGTGCCTTCTTTGCATCGGCATTGCGACCGCGGCGGACAAGCCAGTAGGGTGACTCGGGGAAGAACGGCCAGGATATCGTTAGGATGACTATTTACCCCCATGTTAGTCGCTGTTTCCCCATATAGGGCACAAGCAAACCTTACACGGAAAGAAGTACATTGCAACCACAGGTAGCCACCACTGCCATAACCCGGAGATATGGCTGCTACCTTGGGAGACAATGACAATGGCAAACTGACCAAAGACAATGCTGGTGTTGAAGAAACATAGAAAGAAGCCACGGAGTTCCGGACGGCACGTCTCGCCAATCCACAGGGGTGAAATCGTGAACATCATGCCGATAGCAATGCCGTTGACGCCACGGCCAGCCAGGTGCATCCGCCAGTCAGGGGCCAGTTGCTGGAGAAGGACTCCGGCAACCGAGATGAGAGACGCGGCGAGAATACCCCATTTGCGGCCAAACCTGTCGAGCAGAGGGGCGAAGATGAAGGTAGAGACGACTTCTGTGGCGGGGGCGATGGAGTTCCAAGCCGAGAGGTAGCGGGCAGGGATCAGATGGCTGCCATCGGGCTGAAGCACGCCAAACTTTTCCTTGAAGGCGGGCAAGGCCGCAAGCTGGCCACCGGCTACGATGTCAAAGCCTTGCATCACAACGCCCGAGGAGATCAGTAGCGCTGTTTGGGTTGTTAGATGGTGATACGGAACGGCGTGCCGCCAGACCATTTTGACTCACCCCAGAGGGCAAATCGCGACTGCGACTTGAGGATCTTCCATTTGTTGGCAGGATCCACAACAGAGTAGTCTACTCTGTACCGGGTAGTCAGTGATTGTTCAACGTCGTCAGGGACAGGACGGAGCGTGGCCTACCCGTGAATCAAAGTCATGATGAGGCTGAGTTATTGTCTATGGACAGAAATGAATGATCCGTGGGTCAGAAGTAAGTGTAAGATGGTGCTGAAACGATGACCTGGTGGTCAAGTAAGAATCAATCAGAACCGAACATATTTATACATATGAGAGCGGCCAACCTGTCCGTCGGTCCAACTACTCGGTATGTTGGTGTGGGGTATGGGGTTAGTCTCGTGCCGCAGATCCGGGGGGCATGAACATTGTCGGTTTAATTTTGGGCAGGCCACTTTTAGAATCAAACGAGCAACCGCACGGGAAGTCAAGGAATGAACGTGGAGAAGTTGAAGCGACAAAACTCGTCACGCTTGAGGCGATGGTGTGAGCAGAACTTCGCTTGAGCCCTAGCGCCGATGGCTAGTCGCGGAGTTCCGGTTTGCTCCGCGAACCCTGCTTCAAGTCTGCGGCGAGCGCTAGTTCACTTCTGGCGGAAGGGCGGTTCCGACAAAGACCGCCAACATCCGTTTTTTTACGATACAAGGCTTTTATTTAGTGTTAAAACCGAATGGTCGAAGCCTGCCTTCCAGGCTTTCGAGTACCAGGCAGGCAGAGCAAGAACTTTCTCTTGTAATTCGTCCACCTGGGCTTTCATCATGGCAGGGATGCCGGAACAAGCGCCGATGCCCAGTGAGCGGCCGAAATTCCACTTCTTCACAGACAGCTGGATCAACGATCCATGTGCTCCGGGCTACGATCGATGGACAAGAACGTACCATCTCTTCTATCAAAGTATATCAACCTGTTCACCTTGCGAAAGAATCCCTGTGGGCAGCTTACACATTGTCACAGCCAACCCAGCAGGATGCGAATGGGGAAACATGTCTTGGGGCCACGCGATGTCCAAGGACATGCTGACCTGGTCGCTGGCCCCGAATTCGCCGATCCTCCTTCCAGATCAAGCCTACGATTCTCAAGGAGTGTTTACCGGCTGCTGGATTCCCTCAACCGACGCACATGACAAGGCGTTGAGGGTCGCTTACTCCTCTGTCAAGCACCTCCCCTTTCATTGGAGCACACCACCATATCCACGCAACGCAGCTGGCCTCGCAATAGGGACGTCCTATGATGGAGGCCTTACGTGGAAAAAGTCTCCCCGAAACCCGATATTAGCCGGGGAACCTGCTGGTGTGCAAGTCACCGGGTTCCGTGATCCGTACGTGACACAATTGCCAGCCATCAGCGAGGCTCTGGGAACGAGTGCCACAACCTTCTACGGATTGATCTCTGGTGGCATCCAGGATGTGGGCCCCACGACGTTCTTATATGAGATTGACGAGAATAACGTCGAAAACTGGAAGTTTCTTAACCCCTTGGTCGATGTACCAGCCAGGTTACAACCGTCAAAGAAATGGTGCGGCAACTACGGCGTCAACTGGGAGTGCACCAACATCGCCACGCTACGTGCGGGCTCGGAAAGCCGCCAGTTTTTGGTCATTGGAGCGGAAGGCGACGTGGAAAGGACCCATCTGAAGCATCCCGATCAGCCAACGGGAGTCCCCTCGCGTACTGTGAGGGGCCAGTTGTGGATGTCGGGCGATCTCATTCGGACTGGTGACGGTGTCAGGTTCCGATATAAGCATGGTGGCTACCTCGACCATGGGCCGTACTACGCTGCGAACTCGTTCTTGGACCCCGTCTCGAATCGCCGTATTGTGCACGGCTGGATCCCGGAGGAAGACATACCTCTGGAAACTGCTAAGCGGAAGGGTTGGAACGGCTCGCTTGCTATTCCACGTGAGATCTTTCTTCTTCGGATAACGAATGTAGAGAGAACTCTGGGCAGCAAGCTTTCAGAGATATACCCATTCGAATTAAAGACCGAACTGGATGCGTCTACGACCATTTTCACACTTGGAGTTCGACCTATCGAGGAGATGGCTCGTCTCCGAGAAGCGAGTAGTCGGGTCCTTAAACTAGAACCCGCAGTGATGCTGCCACATACGAGCGGTCTTGGGCATCGGAAAATCTGCCAAGTCAATTCGGCAAGTTGGGAGCTCAAGGCGACCATTTCAGTACATACTGGGTGCGAAGTTGTGGGCTTCCATCTCCATCACAACAGCGATTTGTCAATCCGCGCATCTGTTACCTTCTGCACTGTCACCGAAACTATCATCGTCGACCGCGAGGCTTCCACAACTGATGCCACAATCAACAAATGCCCAGACGCTGGGCCCTTTACTCTATTGGCCAGAACAGGGACTAATGGCAGTAACGAGCTGGAAATGGAGATACTGCAGCTGCGAATCTTCTCTGACGGGGACATTCTTGAAGTCTTTGCAAACGATCGATTTGCTTTGGCTACAATGGTGTATTCTGAAAGTTACAGTCAGGACAGCAGCGGGATTACTGCCTTTGCAACCGGCAGCATAGGCAGTGCCGTATTTGAAAGCGTAACAATCTGGGATGGGCTGGATGCGAAGAAATTGCCCACCAGATTCGAGACCCTTTCCGACCAGGGAGACTGTTTAGGTCCATAGACCGTGATCAATTGACATTATTTGCCTCGTTAAACCAGCACTCCATCTCTGTCAGGCGGTGGGCAAGAGCCGTCTCCAGCAATGACAATGATGGGCTGGCCTCCATGATTCGCCGGTCCACGGTGCACGTAGACCTCAAGCGCACGAGGAGCTGAGACCAGTCCACTACGCAGCCAGATGCAATACATGGTGTCCGAGCTGCTTGCGTGATGGCCATGGACGTCATGAAAATTGAAGCATAGAGCGTCCAGCGATTGACGATGCAGTTACGGATGCACAGTAGCAGACTTGGCATCAACTGAATGTACGCTTGAAAGAACCGCTCACAGTGCTTGAGCACTTCTGCGGTGGCTGCACCATCTTGAATGCACTGGTAGACTGCCGGCCAGTATATTGATAATTTGCAGCAGTAGTACTGGACCTGAAGGAAGTTTCCCAGGGGCTCAACGAAGATCGTGCTGTGGCCAGGCGGCAGACCATCCATTTCGAAATTCTGAAAGGCGACAGATTCTGGTAGGTAGCCGTACCACTCATCAAGCTGTAGTTCTAGCTCCAGCGCGATATTTGGAGCATAGATAATCTCGCCCTCGGACGTTCTTCGGATAGCGGTGTTGCAGCGATGCAGCATGCGCCTCATAGAGATCTCGGCCAGAAAGTATGACTGCGTTTGATCCGTCGGAGGAACGTTTGCGGATACGTTGCTGGCTGGAGTACCCGTCGAACCCTGAGGCGACCCCGTCTCGATATCGAACTGCCACGCCCGCCGGCTGTCTGGTAGCGCGACCTGGTCATCATGGTCCCAGATTCCGCTCTCGATCACGTCGAAGTGAATACGGAGCTCGCTCTCCAAGAGTAGCACGGCCCAGTACGCTCTCTTTACATGCTCGTAGAGTTCACCGTCGCCATCGCCCACGCACTTCAGGAGGTTCTGCACCTTGAACGAGGCAATCATGACGTAGTCGTATGCCTGGTAAGGCTTGGAAAGGCAACAATGGTAGATGCTCAGAAGCACCAGGCATTGGACGCTCTCAACGCTCTTGTCGACAAGAACCACTGGCAAGGAGGTCATGGCTGCCTCCAGGTAGAGCTCACTGCTGTCATCACAAGAGGATACGCCTAGCTCATGGTCCTGCTGCGCAAGAACACCAAGTGCATCAACCAGCAGCACCATGCACGTCTCGGACCCTGGCGGTAAAGGCCCCGAGATGATGCTCAGATACCGTTCCGAGAAGCGTGGGCGGAGTATCGGATACCAGACGTGGATGTGCGCGGAGAAGGCAGCCAAGGCCGAGAGGGCTTGTTCTCGCTGGATGAGACGCACCCTCGATGAGCTACCTACCCCGACTGGCACGGCGTTCCTCTCCAGCGCCACAAGCTCCTGAGCGAAACCGGGGCCGAGACCGAGGATGCGCATCATGCACTCCGTTCCGAGCAGCTGGAAGGGTAGTTTCTCCTCGCCAGTGAATACCTGGTTCCCCGGGCTGTGGTCTAGGATGTGCCCCGGCGTCGCAGAAGGCAGCTGGGTAGAAGGCAGAACACTAGTGATGTAATCTAGTCGTCGGTTGATTGCGGCCAGTTCTACCTCTACTCTGCGGGAGAGTCAGCAAGTGGGTTGTGGATCTGAAGGAAGAACCTACTTGATCGCAGGGGCCGGCTCGCTCTGTTCATAGTAACACTTGAGGCCACGGGCGAGACAAAATCCACAGTCGGGCCTCCGACTATCGCATCTGGTCCTCCGCGCCCTGCAGGCACTGCACGCCATGGTCGTACGGGTCCGAGTCCTCTTCCGAGAAGCCCCAGAACGGGAAGCCTGCGGGCTATCGGATGTAACAGGTAGGTCTTGCATTTCAGTCTCCATTATTTCGTGTTGCAGAGCAATGAGGGAGAACAAAACTCGGCCGTGTGCGTTTATCTCCCCGATCTGTCTTTATCGTCTGCTGACAAGGCGGTGCTGCGGCGAGGGGTTTGAGCGGGGGCATTTGTTCCTTGCCAAACAAAGCTGCATCGCGGTGTTAGGTTTAAGTCCGCGGCACTCCGTCGTCCCCTCTAGGCTAGTCTTCGACCAGGGGTCGGATGAATGCATCCACCCGCGAGGATTTCCTAAAACTCCGCCAACAAGCCAATCACATCTTCTCTACTCGGCATGCTTGAGCAGCACTTCCAAGTGATCAGGTTGCGGGGAGATATCGGACATCGTGACCTCCTGACAGGACAAACCCACGCCTACAGACCGACATGACACGAGGCAGCATTTTGGCCTCCACAAAGTGCAGAGCGACCAGCGATTGACAGCCCTAAAATAACTATGTATATAACCCTGTCTCTGGAAGTGAATTGATGTCACTCTCTTCCCAGTAACTCATCTCTCATTCCTTGATCCATCATCTCGCCAGGACCACCATTGCAACAGAGTCGAAACCATCATGAACAATTTCAGCTCCTCTCTCGGCAGCGACCTCCTCAACAATGCTGCAAAGTTGAAGACAGCACGTACCGCTCGCGTCTCCAGCTGGGATCACAGCGGCCTCAACGAAGATGCCTGGGTGATCCAACCAGGAGAGACGGCTGTCTTGGCAGACCTTGAGGGACCTGGCTCTATCACCCACTTGTGGTTCGTCCAGACATGCCGCCGCATCGTCGGCCCGGGCCTCATCCCATACTCCAAGTCCGGCGTTGCCATGATGGAGGTGCACAACGCTCTCGGTCTGAACTACGAGGTCAGCGACCCGGACTACTATCGCAAGGTGTTGATCAAGATGTACTGGGATGATTCCGAGACCCCAAATGTTCTGGCCCCCATCGGTGACTTCTTCTGTCTGGGTCACTCCATGGCAGCCAATTTCCAATCACTCCCCTTTACGGTTTCCGTGAAGCCATCCGAGGAAAAGAAGTTTGGTGGTGCCGCAGCATTCAACTGCTATCTGCCGATGCCCTTCAACAAGCGTGCACGCATCGAGATTGAGAACCAGAACGACCAGGCCTATTTCCAATACTTCTACATCGACTACGAGTTGTTCCCCGAGCCGCTCAGCACTGACACCCTCTTCTTCCACGCCCACTGGCGCCGCGAGAACCCTACCAACGGCTGGGCTCCCGAGAGCATCCAGACCAACAGCTTGGAAACTCAGGTGCCCAACCTCGACGGAAAGGGCAATTACACCATCTTGGAGACGGAGGGTGCTGGGCAGTACATTGGCTGCAACCAGAGCGTTGCGCACTTCCAAGGCACTTGGTGGGGTGAAGGCGACGACATGATCTTCATCGATGACGACACATGGCCGCCTTCGATGCACGGCACTGGCGGCGAAGACTACTTCAGTCAGGGTTGGGGTATGCAGAAGAACGCGTACCCCTTCTGCGGCACCATCATCCACGAGGAAGATGTGCCGAACCACCAGGTCAGCTACCGATGGCACCTTGCCGACCCCGTCCGGTTCAGCAAGAAGATCCGGGTCACCATGGAGACGGGGCATGCAAATCATCTGCGAGACGACTGGTCTACGACGGCGTACTGGTACCAGACCCTGCCGGGACCCAAGCTCAACATCCTGCCAGTAGAGGAACGCATCCCTCGAAAGCCTGACTTCCCGGCTGGTGAGCACCCCGCGCCGCCGCAGGTAGAGGCTCTGGATGCCACGAGAAAGGCCATGGTGAAGCAGCAGAAAGATCGTATGGATGCTTTTGTGCAGAACAGGGATGCATGGCTTGAGAGGCGGGCTTTGGATTCGCGGGAGCGTGCGAAGAAGAACATTGAACATGCTAAGGATATTCGACGACGCTTTCTCGAAGGACCGCAGGGGCAGCAGACGAAGTGAAATCAGTGTTAGTGAAGATCCTGGTAGATGTATAGTAACGTCTATCTCAATCATGTCGAATGGCATCACAAGCGCCGCAAATCTCACGTTAAATAATCGATAGCCATTTTGACTGTTTTATTCGTGGTACATATCCTAGATACCGAGCAGAGGTCCAATGTCAGTTGACTGGCAGTTAACTTCTTTGAATCTCACTGCAAGCACTTTATATCAAGAAGTAATCGAACCTCTGAGAGTACAATGTGCCACTATCGAGCCACGGTTGGTATGCTGTAGCAAATAAGTACGGCCTTTAAGCATTCATCTGTATTATGTTAGAGGATTACGGGCTATAACTTGAGGCTTTATATGAGACCTGCGTGAGCGTAGACTATCTTGGGCTTAAGAGTTTATAGATAATTATAAAGACTTGCCTTTATAACTAAAGCACTTAAAATTCTATAATATTTTAATAGTATATCTGATTCTATTCATCGTGAGAATGAAAGGTTAAATCTCATCCTCGTAGGCTGCAGACTAAAGCTTGAATGGTGGAGGCAGAGTATCATTAGAAGCTCTCGTCAAGCCTCGAGTTGTTTGGCGTGGACTTTCAAATCGAGATGCAGAAGACAAAGAAAGCTAAAGCACTGTCAAGCTCGCAGGTAGATCTGGTCAGAAAGATGGTCTTTCGCAGATATGGTGCGGGATCAAGACGAATAACACGTTCGCACATGGGGACAGTATGTTGTTCTGGTCATAACTAGGAGATTAACAAGTCGAAGGAAAAGACCGGCTTAACACCACATGCATTATGTATTCTGATCCGGGACCGATCTATACCGAACTCGATCTACCCTTTCTTGCATGATCTCCGAAAGTGCTGCCAAAGACGGGCTATACGGGGCCAGTCCCACAAACGATTCAGACGCAAGGGAGAAAGAGCGGAAAATCCGTGGGTTTAGAGCTGCCTCAAGCCCATCCGTATCAACGGCTCGAATGGCCGCCATCGTGATTATGAAGATGCTGCAAGTCTCGATTATTAGCCCCTCATACTCTTTCTTGCCCAGTCTTCTCAGCGTCGCCTAAAATATGCACCTTACCTCGTGGCCAGAGTCCAGGTATTCATAAGGCACGTCTGGATCGACCTGGTGGCAGCTAGAACAAACGACACATAGTCTTCAAAGAACTTGACGCAATATGGAAGCAGGTCTTCATCCGCGAAACCTAGTTTGATGGTTTGGTAAACAGCAGGCCAGGAGATGGACGCTTTGCAGGCAAAGAACTGGGTTTGTAAGAATTGGGCACGAGGGGCATCGTCTACCTCATACATGGTCGTGGGCTGTTTGTGAAAGATTAAATATGGCGGCAGATACTCGTACCACCCGTCCAGCTGTAGCTCTAGCTCCCTAGCGATGACGGGCGCGTACCTGACCTCGCCCTCCGCTGATTTGCTAACCGATGTTGTGCAGCGCCGCAGCATTCTGCGCATAGCTATCTCGGCTAGGAAGTAAGCTGGGGTAACATCGGAGCCAGGCTCAGAAGCTTGCGTCGATAGGGACAACGGCATGGTACTCTCCCCTGCTCGGAGGAAGTGCCAAATCCCGTCAGCAGATGGCAACTGAGCCTCTTCCTCGTGCTGCCAGATCCCGCTTTTTGGTAAATCAAGCTGAGTAGAGAGCTCGCTTTCTATGAGAAGAATGGCCCAGTAGGCGCGCCGCAAATCTTCCAAGGTCTGGCTATCGGCTCCGCAAGAGTGAATCTTCAGCATGTTCTGCGCTCTGGCTGAGGCCATGAGGATATGATCGTGCGCCTGGCATGGCCGAATGAGGCACATGTGGTACACAGAAAAAAGAATTAGGCACTGCAGGCTCCGGACACCGAAGTCGAGTAGAACGTCGGGTAGCAATTTGGCTGCCTCGGCGAAGTACCCAGTGCCGGGCCTCTCGTCAAGGGCCACCGTGATTGTGTCCGTGGCGGCAAAGGATCCGAGGGCCATGACCAACATAGCCAGACAGGTATCTGAAGGCGAGGGACTCTGTCCGTTGATGTACTGAGAAAACGAATCGCGAAAGTCGGAGGAGAGGATGGGCAGCCAGACATGAATTCTTTCAGAGAAGGCCTGAAGGGTAGAAGATATGCTACCTGGTGGCAAAAGAAACATCCGCGGAGGGGTAGGTTGATCCCTATATGATGGTAGACCGGTGGACCGTTCCATGTTGCTCAACCAGGCGCCCATGTTCGGATCCAGGCCGAGAAGGAGCATCATCGTCCTCCGCTGAAGGACCATGAGAGGGAATTCGGAATCATCAGGCTCATACCTGACCTCGTGGCCACTCAAGGCTGTTGGAGAGCTTTGAAACGACCCGTAGAGTGAAGTCGTCCTGTTGAGCGCAGGGAGTGACCATGAGCGAGCGTCCTTGGTCCTCCGCTGATCCGACGCGAGCAAGTCGATGATGTCATCCAACCGTTCGCGCATGCCAGCAATATCAAGCTCCAGCCTAAATGTAAGAGTTAGTTCAGTCCAACGGTTTGAGGTTCATGAATTGAATGCCTCACCTCGACGGTGGCGGCTGGGGAGCGGCCTGATAAACGCAAGGAGCACCATGAACTTGACAGAAGCCGCACTTAGGCCGTTGGCCGTCACATTTCGTCCTCCGCCCCCGACAGACGTCGCAGGCAACAACCAGCCTCTTCCGCTGGTAGTTCCCCATGACTATGATATGGGGAGTTTGCAGGCTTGGCTCTCGCCTTCGTCTTCTGGGTCCCGTGCCAGAGATAAATATGCCACGGCGAGCTCGGGGACGCGGAGATGCCACTCTGCCCGGGCGTTAACCCCGTGATCGCTGTTCCTGGTGTCGGAGGCTGCAAACCTGTCGAACCGGTCGACTGAAAACTTGCCTCTGCCCCGAAATCGTCCAGTGTTAAGAGTCACGGCGCCAGAGGCCGTCAGTTAGCGAGATGGGACGGCCGACTCGCCAGAGGGTTTGGTTTGGCGCCCGGGGTGACGCTAGAATGCCGCCTACTGCTTCTAGAAAGAAGCCCCAGCTGTCCAGGTGCCTGCGAGCTGATGGTGCATGGTCTGGCTCTGCAATTGGTTCCAACCCATGGTCTCGGGAAGCACTTCCGGCGCGCACGGCCTGAGCGTGTCATCATCTCGGACCGACAAGTCGCCCATTCAACAGGGGTTTGAACCGCTCAACCCGCCCTACCCGCTCCCCAGCCGCTCTATATAGAGCTGTGGCGTGATGCTAGAGTGAGTTGCATATGCTTACGCTGACTTGGCAAGGGGAGGTGAGAGATTGAACATCCAAGTGCTTTCAGAAAGTGGGAAATCACCTCCCTTTATGGTCTGGACATAAGAAGATTGAGCTGAGATGCCAGGATTCCATGGCAACCATCTCAGGCCACTTATTCTATTACCTTCGATCTAAATATTCTTTCGCTTCAGTGTATCGAGGAATCACCCATACTCACGGGCTCATTAGCTACGTATTCCTCTCTCTTCTATTTATAATTCATATAATTTAAATCCCAAATATTATAGTCAGAGAGCCGCTCTAGGGTAAATAGCTATGCCTCGAGTCTATAAAGGATTTTAATTTAAATATCTATACTTATTTACTTACTGGCAATCTAGTTATTTACGTTAAATTAAGCAATCGGTTTAAAAGACTACTTGTAGTGTTTCCTTGTGCTCTCAAGCAGTCTCAGCATGACCACCCGACTCGACATTATCCTGGCTCAATTTGTGGATAACGTTCTTGTGGTCCGCCTTCTCAGCGGCAAGGTCGAGCACACCTTCATGGCCAGCAGTAGCCTCACGTTCCTTAAAAGTAATGGTCGGCTCCCATCCAGTGCTCTTACGTGCGCTACCGACTTCGTTGTATAGCTCGTCAACCTCTTCCAAGCTGAGTCCTTTAGTTTCATAAATGAAGAAGTACACAAAGGCCACGCAGATGAAACAGGCGCCGAACCAGACGAAGAAGATCTTGGACTGAAGGTTCGCATTGCCAGGTCCGAAATTAACAAGGTAGGGCGTTGCGAATGCGATGGCCCAGTTGAGGAGCCACTACATAGGAGTCAGCCGCCGTTCAGTAAAATGAGAGTCCTAACTTATGTCAGGGGATGAGTGGGACGGAAATATCTTACATTAGTTGCAGTTGTGATAGAAAGGCTCTTGGCACGGGTCTGCAGAGGGAAGATTTCACCCGTGACGACCCAGGCGATCGGTCCCCAGGTGGAGGCGAAGAAGAAGATGTAGATGCAGATAAAGGCAATGCCAGCTTTCTGCGCCGCGACGTTATAGACGATAATATTGCCAGCATTATCTTGGGATGTCGTCAAAGTCCCTAGCATGGCAACAATAAACTGCGAGACGCACATGCCGACAGCACCCCAGAAAAGGAGTGGCCGTCGTCCCCACTTGTCGATGGCATAGAGCCCGGGAACCGTCGAGCCCACGTTCACGCAGGAAGTGATGACCTGGATGATGAAGGAGTCGTTCATGCCGGAGTTCTTGAAGTACTGCGTGCCGTAGTAAAAAATGAAGTTGACACCAGTGCATTGCTGCAGTGCCTGGAGAGCCATGCCTGTCCATTGTCTCTTGGCCATCGGGCCGCTGAAACAGTCAAGGTAGCTCGACTTGCTCACGCTTCGCTCGTAATCGTGGTTCGCCTTGATCTCGTTGAGCTCTTCCAAGACGGCGTGATGATCCGGGGTAAGCCTCCTCAGCTTCGCTAGGGCTTGGGCCGCGTGTTCAATCTTGTCTCGCATGATGAGATAACGGGGGGTTTCTGGGAGTACCAGCATTCCACCGATCAAGACAATGGAAAAGGCAAATTGAACGGCGATTGGGATCCGGTATGAGCCAGTGTCATCCCGGCCTTGGGTCGCGTTATTTACTACGGCGGCGAGAAGAAGACCGATGGTAATGGAGAACTGGTAAGCACCGACGATAGCACCTCGGATCCATTTCGGGGCCGTCTCAGATTGATAAAGCGGAACTAAATTCTCATCAGGATAACTGACGTCAGGTTGTGATGTTGGGATGTATCATACTCAAAGCTGAGATCAAACCGACTCCAAACCCAGCAAAGAATCGACCAGCCAGGAATAGAGGGATAGAGACAGCCACAGTCTGGAGAATAACACCCAAGTTGAAGACCCAGGACGACGCGATGAGCGCCCATCGCCGACCGATATAGTCACCGAGGAACGGGGAGCACAGCGCGCCAAAAAAGGTGCCTGCCGAAAGTATGGAGACGATCGCGGACGATTGAGAGGGAGAGACATCGGGTTGGCCATGAGAGTCTGTGTAGCCGGTCGAGAAGAGTTCCTTCCAGTAGTCCATGGCTAAGATACCGCCAATAGTCCCGGTATCATAACTGGCATTCAATCAGTGAATATTTTATGACGTAGAAGAAAGACCAAGTCCATACCCAAAGAGAACGCCCCCGAAGGCGACAAAGGCGCCTACAGCGATGGCCGGCCAGGACTCGCCGGCCTCGCCTTTTGGGACTGCAAGCGCAAGCTTTGACACGCCCATTGTGTTGATTGAGTGGTTCTTTGTATGCTGTCGATTGTTCGAAGAGCTTTCTTGCGTAAGAGGGATGAGGATGAGGATGACGGGGTGGGAATCGATATTGGGTTGTTCTGTGGGAATTGGATAGCTAGATATAGACCTCCTTCACAGAAGGCGAAGCGAAATCCTCGTCATCTTTCTTCCATCATCACCCACGTCCTAATCGGGAAGAAACACGACTTAGCATGGTTTTTTTTTTCACTGTGGATGCGTGGAGATTTTGAACAGGGGAGGCTCGGCCATGCCGATGACAGACCAAGGGACGTGTTGGGCTTGCTTATTCCTTTGGCTCAGTGCAGCCAGATATCGGCTTCGTGGTGCTTAGGAAGCGAGGCAAGATCCAGGATCAAGCATAACATCGGGCCGGGGAAAATGCAGCGGAGTTTATTGAGACTAGCCTACGTTGTTCTGGACTCAAGGATGATCTGACGTCCTTCCACAGACGGAAGGTAGGTAAGTTACATGAGACATTAAGCGAAAGCTCAGAAGTAGAGAAGACGGCCGCAGAAAAGTTGCCAATGGGCCATTTTCACGCACGAGCTATCAACTCGGCTGACAAGGGGCAGCAGTAGTTTCATGAGGCCCGGGATCATTGGTCACTTGCTCGGAGGGGGGTAAGCTAAACGAGCGCAAGGCAATCTAATCAAGCGTACATGGATTTGAATAAGGTCTAAATGACCTGGGATGGGTGGGTTGGTAAATGCAAGCGCGTGTTCGCATTCCCAAATCCATGAGGAACCCAGACTATAGAGTGCCCAGCCATATTGAACAACTTAACTGAGTAGCAGAGCTAACAGCCATTCAACAGACGGAGGTCCCTAGCTTGCCCACATACCCAATGAGGATCACAGGAAATGGCGCCTCTTCCATTGTGAATAGGAATCAGAGAGAGCACTTCCTTGCCAACCTACATCCGGAATATGACAGTGAGAGCGCAGATGAAATCAGCTGGTAGTGAGCATCAGATCACCATGATTATGAGGTGGTTTTAACGCAATGTCTACCCGGCTCCAAGTTGAATGATCACTTCGAGCTCCGGCTGAGCCTACTTCGCTTCCCATGTCCGTCCTAGCCTATGTTGTCGAAGACTGCAGAAATTTTACCCACTCTTACCGCTTCTTGCCCTGTTGTCTGCATGACTTCAGTACGGAGCCCTGACATACCTTTTCCGAGGAACGCGGACTGGATTTCCCGCTCCGCGAAGTTCAGACGACAGGTTGACCCTAGCAAGATGGAGGCAACCCTAGTGGATACGAGGATCCTCGAGCGACGTTCTAGAGCAATGCAAGCGCAAAAGACTGAGTTGGGCCTGGTGACGATCAATTGATGCTTCCGGATGAGCGGGAATCCTTTTGCAGTAGCGGTATTCTCTGCACGTTGGGTGGTAACGCGTTGGTGCCAAGTTTTCATCACCAAGCTTTGTGCGCAGCTATCACCCCTCTGAATCACGACATCTCGAGTCAGTGCTTGGAGATGTGCGGACCTGGGTTGGGTTGCAACACGTCCCCACATTCGCGGAGAAGCCAGGACTGTCCGCGGCATCCTGGTAGACCTGGATCTCTCCCCCACGAACTAACCACTAACAGCATGGATGGCTCAATCCCCCGACATACCTAACTCCCCCGCGTTCTCCCCGCATCCCTTCAGTTCGCTCAGGAGAACAGGAGAGGAATGATGCGCGATTATCCACAACCGGCGCGCCACTAATTCGGCGATGTATTGATGGTCATCATGCTTGTGCACGAGCAATGGAGACTCAGTCTTTCCGTGGCCAGAGTCAGGTGCGTTGCGAAAGACACGGATGCCTCGTAGCTCTATAGCGGAACACATATATCAACTGTTGCTGCTGCTGCTTGGGTGTATAAATAAGAGGCAGACATCCATCTCCTCGGTCTTGAACAACCTACTGCCACACTGCCTACTCCATCTTTGACATCTGACAAAGCCTGTGAACAACATGCACTTTCCCCTCCATCCGCTGTCGACTCAGACGGTCGCTCTTCTGACACTGTCCGCGTCAACGTCGTTTGCGGCTTCCGTCCCAAAACTTCCAAACTGCCACGCTCACCAATACTCTGGTCCTCGCAATCCCAGCTTCGAGACAGGCACGCTCGAAGGATGGCGCGCCGTCAACGGGAATGCCTTCGGAAGCAACTCGGTCTCTTCTGCCACTTCATATTGGGGAGACCCGTTCGGCCAGGTCGGCAAGAACTTTATCCTGGGCACTGCGCAGGGTGGAGAAGCGGCCGTGGGCGAACTGAAGTCGAGCTCTTTCCGAGCTAGCTCTGTCATGAGCTTCCTGGTTGGCGGCGGGTATGATGCTGAGAAGCTCTATGTTGGTCTCGTGCGCGACAAGGACAATAAACTCCTTCTCAAGCAGACGGGCACCAACGACGAGGCCATGATCCGCGTTATCTGGGATACCAGCAAGTGGGCAGGGCAGAAAGTGCACATTGTCGTGCACGACAGCAGCACTTCAGAGTCATGGGGTCACATAAACCTGGACGACGTCCGCGTCGGCTGTGATGCGCTTGGAGATGGCCAAGGCCTGACGTTCAACGTTTTCGGAGAGGCGAATCAACCAGCACCTCACAGTTCGCTGGCCTGCTCTCTGATGGCTGCAGACCCCATGCGCCCCCAGTTCCATTACACGCAGTATCAAGGTTGGATCAACGATCCAGCAGGACTCAGCCAATGGAAAGGACGCCATCACCTCTTCAGCCAGTTCTACCCAGACGCTCCTTTTTGGGGTCCCATGTATTGGTCTCATGCTGAGAGCATCGATGCAGTACACTGGCGCGAGCTGCCTATTGCCTTATCCCCGAAGGATACGAATAATCCCAAAGACACTTCTGGGCGCTTTACTGGCGCTGCTGTTGTCGACAAACTTCATGGAAACAAGCTGCGTCTGATCTTCACCGACTACACCGACACGGCTTTTCACCCCGACGCAGTGCAGGAGGTGGTGTCCACCGCGACCAGCAAGGACGGCATCCGCTTTAACCTCGACTCCAAAAACCCCATTATTTCAAACCCTCCCCCAGGCGCACCCACCTTCTTCCGCGACCCCAAGGTCTTTCATGACCCTACAGACAACTCATGGAAGATGGTCATAGGCTCCAGCAACGATATCAGCGGCAGAGTCTTGTTGTACAGCTCCACCGACCTGGTCTCCTGGACCTACGTTGGCATCCTGTACACTGGCGATGGCAGCACGGGCAACGTCTGGGAGTGCCCCAACTTCTTCCCTCTTGGCGACAAGTGGGTTCTCTTTTACGGCGGCAACGCGCTGGGATGGTACGAGACAGGCACCTACAACGGCACAGTCTTTACGAGCGAGAAGCGTGGCCTCATAGATGCTGGCCCTGACAGCTACGCCATGCAGTGGTACAAGGATGCCTCGGGCCGCGACTTGGCCATCACCTGGATGGGCAACTGGCCCACGTCTAAATGGCCGAGCCGCATCAATGGCTGGGCTGGATCGCAGTCGATGACCCGGGAGCTTTTTATCCGCAACGATGGGGGCCTTGGCAGCCGGCCCATCGCCGCGCTTGACAAGCTTGCGGCTGGCCCGGCCAAGAATTTCGGACGGCGTAGGGTTGCCGATACCCCTCTAGTTGTCGGCAGCTCTAAGGCAGCGAGGCTACAAGTTGCAGTAGATCTCCGTGCCACAACGGCGTCGTCATTTACTATCTCGCTCTTTAAATCCAAAGCCGAGTCAGTTCTGCTTACCTACACCACGGCAGACCGCACTCTGGCGCTCGACACCAGCGATGCCGGTTACGGGCAGGCGGGAACATGGAGAGCTGTCATTGATCCATCAAGTAAGAAGAGCCTGACACTGGATATTTTTATCGACCGATCCAGCCTTGAGATCTTTGCTGGTGACGGGACGGTTATGACGGCTAATGTTTGGCCGAGATATCAGGAGTCAAAGGGAATAACTATTGTTGGACACGGTGGAGCTGCAGTCTTTGAATTCATAAAGCTCACGCCTCTTGGCTCTAGCTGGTGCTAGAGTTTACGAACAAGCATAAAGTGAGAAAGATTTAATTATCATGGGCTACTATCATTCCAAATTTCGCATGCCGTTCATTATCTTCAGAGCTCAAGTCGGGATCAAGTGAGTGTGGGCGAGCAGATTTGAGGTCGCAGGTATCGCCTGCAGCCGTGTTGATCTTGGACACAAGATGGATAAATAGACATAAAAGAACAAGTCATAAACAGAGATCAATATAGTATCCTAGCTAATACCTCCTTAATTACCATTCATTAGTCTTAGCTACTGTCTGACAACCGATTCCTCCAATGAAATCTCGGGCTTCTGTCTCGGTCATTACAATTCGCAGCTTGTTTCCCGCGCGTTCAGTGTCTATTGTCAAAACTCCTGAGGGATCAATAATCACCACGCTTTTGCCATCAAGGAGTAGTCTATAGATATCTGCTTGAACGATCCGCTGAGCTACCGCATTGAAGGAAAAAACATCGCGGAATGAGAACACAATAGCGCAGGCATTGCGGGAACCCCCAGAACCAGGATCGTCGGGATTGGGTGGACCAAGTTCGCGTGTTATTGCACGGGTCAGCCGCTCTGAGCCTGCAAAGCGAACGACGCCTCGTAGACTGAAGATGACGACTTCCCTGTTGCAGTTTGCGTGATGGGGGTCGCTCTCACCCGCAACAATGGTTGCCACAGATGTACGCACAGTCGCCCGAGCAATCTGGCTGACATCCATCATATGAAGACCCATGTCACTGGACAATTGCTGGCATATGGCTACACCGCGAACACTATTGCCGCGCCCATCAAGCTTGGGTGAGAAGACCGCAATGCCCATCTGGCCTGGCAAAGCCCCAATAATGCCCCCAGACACACCGCTCTTTGCGGGTATTCCGATTCTTGAAACCCAGTCTCCTGCAGCATCGTACATGCCACACGTGGTCATGACGGAGAGAATCTGGCGGACGCTTGTTTGAGGAATGATGGTTTCGCCACTGACTGGGTGTATGCCGGCGTTGCAGAGAGTTGCTGCCATCATGGCTAGATCGCGCACGTTGACATTAATGGCACATTGGCGAATGTATCCTTTAACGGCCTCTTGGGGATCGCCGGTGATGATACCTGCCGCCTTAAGCATATAGCCGAGTCCCATGTTGCGATCGGCATTTCGCATCTCGGCCTCGTAAACTTCCTCGCACACATGAAGTTGTCGGCCTGCTAATCTCGAGAGTGCTTTCAAGATGCGGTCTGTTCTCTGTTCTGCTGTCGCATCGGGTCCCACAATGAGAGAATGTGCTGTAATGGCTCCGGCGTTGATCATAGGATTCATGGGTCGATTACTGCCGCGCTCCAGGGACAGACTGTTGAACGCATCACCCGAAGGCTCGACGCCGATCTTTTCCAGAACTCGATCCAGACCTGCATCCTCAATTGCAAGTGCGTAGACAAAGGACTTAGAGATGGACTGAATGGAAAACTCCACTTGGTCATCTCCAGCTGAGTACAATTGGCCATCGACCATAGCAAGAGCCACGGCAATTTTTGACGTGTCGGCCTTGGCCAGTGTCTCAATGTAGCTGGCTGGTTTCCCATCCTCGATCGGGCGTGCGTTTTCCAGCACTCGGCTGAGATAGTCGGGAATAGGGGACTTCATATTGCGGAGAGGTCATCAGCTCGTTGAAGATTGATGACAGGTCCAAAGCTCCCGAAGCCAAGGGGAATTCTGCCTGTGAGGGAGTGTCGTGAGCCAAGAGCATTAACGAAGTTTGCGAAATCACTCATCCAATGGCAAAGAGCCAGCGAAGCCTCTTTCTCATATGACCCACAATTGAGACTTGGGACGTCATCGTCATAGGCTTTAGGGTACCAGCCCTAGCAACAAGCTGGACGAACTGCGCTCTGGTGATGGCGCTGCTTGTAAGTATACTTCCGTCAAGTCGTGCTGGACGCATACAACACCGGTTGCTATTGTCTTAAATAGATGCATTAAAGGTAAAAGCCTGTAAAAGAGAGGAGTTATGTAACGTGGAGACCCGGCCTCCGGGGCCACGTGATAAGTCTCGTGACTACGGGCCTTCGTGTCCGTATCACCCCTCTTTCGGCAAGGCATCGCTAGAATAGGAAGCCTCAAGCTTCAGTCTCGTTACACGGAATAGACCTGTCGGATAATAGGGCCACCAAAGTGATTGTATTGATGTTGTGTAACCTCTGGGTTCCCCGCCTTTAGGCCTGTTTTAGGTCTTGCCTNTCTCGTTACACGGAATAGACCTGTCGGATAATAGGGCCACCAAAGTGATTGTATTGATGTTGTGTAACCTCTGGGTTCCCCGCCTTTAGGCCTGTTTTAGGTCTTGCCTAAATAGGTAACGGGGGCCGAGCCTTCGCCGGGGTTTTCCCGCGGCTTCGCCGACCTCTAACTAAGACTTTATATATACTATTATTTAATACGCCCCT
>JAVIXY010000243.1:0-52626 GCA_033030565.1 Fusarium nematophilum
CAACCAACCAAATCAAACAACTTGGTTATTGGACACACTGAAGACAGCCGCGCCGTGGACCTTGAGGCACTCGCGGCGAAGGAACGGCCCTAGGATAGCCCGTCCATTGCCCGGATAGTGGCTCGCTGATGCACACCGAACTTCGATGGTGCCCTCTCGACGGCGCCATCGCCACCTGATCCTGCTCGGCACGGAGGGGGGGAATTATAATCTCTTCACCTACCAAAGGTGGAACGTCGTCATTCGGTTCCCCAGGATCCAGATGATGGTCCAGGGATGCCGTGCATTCCACAAGACGGCCTCTCTCCGCAAAGCTCGACGCCCCGTTGTCATTGTCGCCGTCGACAAAGCCTGCCATCAGGTTCCCGTACCAATCGGTATCACCCCTTGGCGCTATGTGCCCCGGCGGAGGGTTGGGCATTTTTCCTCTTGATCAACTTTCTAAGTGTTTTCTCTCAGTCCCACGCGTAAATGACGATATCGCGATGATCCATCACAATTACGCACCTGAATTTGCCAGCCGTGGTGGCAAAGAAGATAGAGGGGCGGGTTCTGATCCAACCAAGACTCAGGAAGCGCAGCTCACAAGCCGTACAACCGGGTTGCCAATGGAGATGCGATCCAAGATGAGTGATTGAAAGAACAGGAGGGACGAGTCTTGAGCTGTTGAAAACTGACAATTTCTCCGGGGGCCGTCCTACTCTTGAGGAGTCGTAATCAGTTGCCTCTTTGCGCACCTCCAGCCTCATTCCGTGGTGCGCCGTCGTAGCGCGCATTTGCGCACTACGCAGCTCGCGTGCATGTCAGCTAGGCGATTAGCGTTGGGCTGCCACATCAGCGCAATGTACAAGCTGAAGTATTGGATGGCTTGTGATTCGAACGTGGACAATTTGCATGTTGAGAGTTCAGTCCAGCGCTTGTGAAGGCAATAAAAGTTCAGCATGAGTGGATTGTATAGAGGGCAGGAGTAATAGAGCTCGGCTTGGGCAGGCATATGCAGACGTTGTTAATGAAGGGGAGATGCAAAGTTGAGCAAAGTAAAGGAAGATACGTTAGGCCCAGCCAAAGAATATCCAATATTTTTCAGCAAGGGTTCATCAGCCAGTATCTAATCCATCACATCTGTTTCCAAACCTCTCATCTTCCATCATTAGCAACAGCAACCATAACCTGCCCTCTTCCAAAGAGACTACCCTACACCTCGGCCTCACCTTCTTCCGCCCCGCTCCGCCTCGCCCGCAAGGCTCCCGACATCGTCGCAACACCACCCACCCAGCCAAGCCCATCATCAACAAACCAACTTTTACTCCCCCATTGCCAGACTTCTACCGCCGCGTTCTCTCTCCAAACAACACGGGCATATTCTCCCACCAAGATAATACCGAACAACTCAAAACCCTTCCCACCGAAGACCAGCTTGTCATCATGGCCTCCGACACCAAGCCTGCTGAGCAGGAGAAGCCCGCCGAGCAGAAGCCCGAGCAGAAGCCAGAGCAGAAGCCCACCGCCCTAGGCGAGGACGACGAATTTGAGGATTTCCCCATCGAAGGTACGCCTGCCTAGCAACAAACCTTCACACCATCCTGCGAGCTCCCACACATCTCCACCTCAAGAGCTCCCCCTCCTCAATGACAGATCGAATCCGAGAAAACAAGAGAGATACAGAAGCTAATAGATTTCAGACTGGCCGGAGGATCAGACCGAAGCTGCCAAGGGAAGCGGCGAGACAAAGCACCTGTGGGAGGAGAGCTGGGACGATGACGAGACGAGCGACGACTTTTCAGCGCAACTCAAGTGCGTGGCCTACATTCTACCGAATATCAGACCCCAGGCTAACACCACACAGGGAGGAGCTCAAGAAGGTCGAGGCTTCGAAACGGAGATGATACGTTGCGTCGGACAAAGGCGAACGAGGAACAAGACGGAAGACATGAATCGCAGGAATAGACCAGAAACCATAGATTGGGTCGGTTAATGAATCAACACGCAAATATTGGCACTCAGACATGCTCTTCACTTCGATCCAAGTTGCAGGAGGGGGGATTCAATCAGGACATCCTGGCATCCGCCAGATCTATTGGTATTTGGATATTTGCTTGCTACAGACTGGCCCTCCCCGGCCGACCTTTTTTCCATTTTCATTCCCGTCATCAACAGGTTCATGTACGTCATACTTCCAAAACAGTGGACATCATTTACTTACTCGACAGCGCAACAACACCGGGCAGCTCCTTGCCCTCGAGGAGCTCCAGGCTGGCACCACCACCGGTCGAGACGTGGCTGAGCTTGTCCTCGACGCCGTACTTCTTGGCGACGGTGGCGGTGTCACCACCACCGATGATGACGATCTTGCCGTCGTTCTGGACGCCGTCGACGACGGCATCGAGGGTGGCCTTTGTGCCGTTGGCAAAGGCGTCAAACTCAAAGACACCAGCGGGGCCGTTCCAGAGGATGGACTTGGCCTCGGCGATGGCCTCCTTGTACAGCTTGATGGACTCCTCGCCGCAGTCGAGGCCCATCCAGCCCTCGGGGATGCCCTCGGCGTCGGTGGCGTGGCCGACCTTGGCGTCCGCGGCGAACTTGTCGGCGGTGACGTAGTCGACGGGCAGGACGAGCTTGACGCCCTTGGCCTTGGCCTTCTCGGTAAGCTCGCCGACAGTCTTGGAGCCAGCCTCGTCAAAGAGAGAACCACCAATGGAAACGCCCTCGAGGGTCTTCTTGAAGGTGAAGGCCATGCCGCCGCAGATGATGAGGGTGTTGACCTTGTCCAGCAGGTTGTCGATGAGCTGGATCTTGTCCGAGACCTTGGCGCCGCCGAGGATGGCGAGGAAGGGGCGCTGGGGGGACTCGAGGGCCTTGGCGAAGTAGTCGAGCTCCTTCTTCATGAGGAAGCCGGCAGCCTTCTGGGGGAGGTCGACACCGACCATGGAGGAGTGGGCACGGTGGGCAGTGCCAAAGGCGTCGTCTGGGATGGGCGTCAGTTATCATACGAGACGAGACATTGATAATGAGACATTGAAAAAGGGCCGAACAAGAGTGGGAAGACCGGGAGCTGGCCCGTGTTGCGGTGGAAAAAAAGAGACAAGGTGCACTCACTGACGTAAACATCACCAAGAGCAGTCAGGCCCTGGCGGAAGAGCGTAACCTGGTCCTTGTCGGCCTTGGTCTTGTTGCCCTCCTTGTCCTTGGAGCTGCCCTCCTCCTCGATGTGGAAGCGCAGGTTCTCGAGCAGGATGACGGCACCCTCCTCGGCCTTGTTGACGATCTCCTCGACCTCGGGGCCGACAGAGTCCGGGGCGAAGGTGACGGACTTGCCGAGGAGCTTCTCGAGCTCGGCGACGACAGGGCGCAGCGAGTACTTCTCGTTGGGGGAGCCGTTGGGGCGGCCGAGGTGGGACATGAGGATGACGGACTTGGCGCCATTGTCGAGGGCGTACTTGATGGTGGGGAGGGCGCCGACGATGCGCTGGTTGTTGGTGATGTTCTTGTCGGCGTCGAGGGGGACGTTGAAGTCGACCTGGGGTCGTTAGTTCAAAAAGGTGTGCTCCTGATCGGTTGCTCGATAATTGTCGAAAATCAAGACCATGATGCCACCCTCATCATCGAAGCATCATGGGCGGGCGGGCAGAAAAGGGAGAGCTCAACATAAAATCGCGGGGCAAAACTCACTCGGATCAGGACCCTCTTGCCCTTGACGTCAACGTCAGTGATGGAAAGCTTGCTAGACAGCGACATTTTGGCAGCTTCTGTAGGCTTCAAATTGGTGCAGAGTACAAGAGAGGGAGAAGAGGCGGATGATGTTGAAGAGAAGAAGGACAAGTTCCGTGGTCTGATGGAGGGGGAGAAGAAGAAGATGTAGGAGGGGAGCGTGTCAAGGTGGGGGGCTCCGAGATGATGACGGTAGCGGGGCTTCTTTGGCGGGAGCAACAAAAGCTGAAGCTGGCGTGGTAGCCCCTGGGGAACCATCCGGCATTGGCGGCGTCTCTGGCGTGAGGGCTGCCACTCTCAGCGCCTGTAACCTGCCTCCAGGGGGCATTGGATTGGTGTTATCCCGGGCATCGCGTACGCCTGTTGAACGCCGCCGTGACGTGACCCAACAACGAGCCCGGTGGAGATTTCATCGATAGCACACCGCGTCAAACCGACTCACCACTAGTGACGACTCACACAGCCCAGCAAAATCACTCAATTCCAGCACGCGCTTTCCAACTTGTTACACCGTGAGCATCCCTGGAAAGTCGCCAGGGAACGGGCGGGATCATCCGGGTTCTGGCGATGCGGATGCGGCCCTCCGGAGAGACGCGGACCAGCCACTCCGCCGGGAAATCGGGAGGGTTACCTTGTACCGATCGGATCTTATGCAATAGCGTGGTAGACGCAGGTGGAACGCATGATATGACTGGCAGCTAAAGCTGAGAAGCACCATGTCAAGGAGTTGAACACCCGGTCAAGGCAGCTTGGATAATTCATGCTACGGGATTGGTAGGATATGATTCAATAACTCGATTGATCAGTTATCATCACCAGTACCATCATGAAGACCATTCAGGACAGAATTCGCCTGCTACCTGTCGGGAATTACCCTCGGTGCATCACCCTCTATCAGACCACCATGACCACAGATCTGGCGTCCTACCATGATACATAACAAAAGAACCTCCTCGTCATCCCGCCCGTGTATGCCACCAACTATCGGCGTGATGCGATAGAGGCCAGGCCACGCCTAGTATCCAGGATACTCCTTGAACGCCATACCAAAAATGTCATTTCACCCAAGCCCGAAAATCAACCCGGCAGGACAAGTGTCTCGTCGACGCCCAGAGAATGCAATTGCCCTCTACAGGTGTGTTGCCGTGATGGGCAGGTAACCCATTAGAAGAAACCGAACCGCGTAAACCGTTGACTCGTTCAGCAGCGGGCAGGCCCATCCGCCCCAAGCCTTTTCTGTTGTCTCGACTCGTCTAGAATCGCCGTTTAATCGCTCGAGGAGTTGGTCAGCGACAGGTACGCCGTCCAAGCAATACCGATCGTCGACACAAAAGGCTACCAAGCGTCAGCATCGCAATCCACCAGTCTGTCAGTGTAAAACTCACCAGCTGGTACTGAACAGGCATCAACCGAAAGTTGACAATCTGCACCGCCGGCCACACGCAGTAATTAGCCTTGAGCGTAGGAACATACATATCCCTCAGCTTGTGCGAGACGGCCCTCTTGCCGCCGCCCTCGGCAACCGTCATGGCCGTGAAGAACACACCCAGACCAAACGGCGCAAAGATGAGCTGGTCAAACGCCACGCGCTTCATGGCGGGGCCGAAGGCGCTCGTCTTGGTGATGGGGAAGATGCGCTCGAGGAAGCGGAACCACTTGAACTGCACGGGGGCCATGCAGAAGCCGTAGGCCATGAAGCGGGTGAGGCGCTCAAAGTCGAAGGGAGGGGGGAGGTTCTCCGAGTCGGGGATCAGGTCGCGGTCGTAGAAGGGGTTCTTGCGGTCGAGCTCGTGGATCTCGATGGCGATGCCGTCGCTCTTCTTGAGGCCGCCGGGCTGGCGGAGGGCGCGCTCGCGGATGGCGGTGATGGACTGGGCGACTGTGTCGGCGATGCCACCGAGGATGGCGTTGGTGACCATCATGGTCATGACTGGGGGGTTGTTAGCTGGGTTGCGGGTGTAGAGGATCGCTCGGTACGTACGTGGTCGCTCGTCATAGTACGAGTTGAATCGGGCGGTGAGTCTCGCGACGAGGGCCATCTCGATGAAGAAGACGAGGGTGTGCAACAGCGGCTGCAGCGAGGGTATCTATCGTCAGCGTCGAGTCGCATCGATAAGGACAGTAGGTAGAGACAACGACAGTCTAAGGAGCGTGTCGACAAGAACCAGAACAGCACATGAAGGTGTTGGAACGAAGGAAGGGATGATGGAAAGATGGTTACAAGACTAGGTGGCGACGGATCATCGATCAAACAAGGCAGGGTTTTTTTTGGTGGTGATCAGTCAAAAAAGCCACTACCCCGATAGCCAACGTCAGAGAGTAGCGGAGAAAATGCCATACGTACAATACGCCCGTAGATGTATTTCGAGTTGACGGCGCGGATGAACCGCCGCTGGCTGAGTTCCCACGACATGATGCAGTTGCTTTATCGGCAGTGTACTTGGGAATAACAGGGTCGCTGCGTTGTGCCTTTTATTGCTTTCGTGGAAAGGGAGAGACAAAGGGAGGCGCCTCGATCTGGGAAATCAGGAATGACGGTCGCTCGGCTTCGGGGTCTTGGTATCGGGGTCCTTTTCTGCTGATGACGACAGTCCCGCGCTCAAGCGCACACTGGGCTCGGCTTGGCGAGGAGAAAGGACACGCTGGGCTTTGACGAGGCGGGAATCCGGCGCTGGAGTATCGACCACGATATATAGCAGACGGAGGGGAAGAAGGGTGTCGCAGTTGTACTGACGATGGAAGATGTGTAGGAAAAGAAAAGATGCTGGCCCCAAGATCAGCCAAGTCATGCGACCTCCTCCATCCTTTCAGCTCCATCAGACAGCCCCGGGCGCCAAAAGCCTCCACGCAATTCGGGGGGATGCGGGGCCGTGCGCTAACAGGGCGGAATCGCACAGTGTAGCATGGGGCATTTCAGAGGATCTGTTCCCACTTGCGCCAGGCATCCAGCCCGCTGTTTCGCATCCTGCATACCAAGTGCTTCCGACACTGTGCTCAAGCCTCTTACATCGAACACGCAATCGTTTTCATCGTAAGGCTCTCCATGACGATATCGAATTCAGCTTTTCTTCTTATTCTTCGAAATGCAAACGAACCTTTCCCCCTCTTCACCTCCGCCCGAAATCGGACACCCTTGCGCAAGGCAACCCTGCTCTTCTGTGGATCTTGTTCCGGGGATCCCGGCCGGATACCGCGGTTCACGGATTCAGCCCGGCTCCGAGAGTCCGTGACGTTTCTATCTATTACGAAACCTGCTCCAACAAGAGGATGACCAACAACGTCTCATATGTACCGAGAAGCCAGCGCCAGTGGAAAGGCGTTGGCTATGTTGGTGGCAGTGTCGCACGTTGAGTTGCTGCCAGCGAGTCAAACCTCCTCGCATTTACTGGCGCTTACTCGAGACGTATCACAGCCATCCGCACTTAGAGTGCTTGGCCTTCACCAGGCTTGGATCGTGCCAAGTCGGACCCGGCAATGGCTACCCTATGCCTGTGCTCCCCTCACTTGGGCTCAAGGTTTTTAGTCACTCTCCTTCATTTGCTTTGCTTTGATTCTCTGTTTCATTCTCCTCGTCTTCTTCGGTTAGGTTTTGTGAGTGGTAGGGTACTGTATCCCCTCTCGTAATGTGTGCACATGTTTTACACGTTACCTTTAGTGTAGACGATCTCTGCCGTGACACGCCCGCTTAGAGTTCATCTTAACTTTTGACGAGAACGCCGGCTGTCGTAATCAGATGGCTTCATTTATTAAAGAGGCAAGCTAGCACGTGCACCACTCACCCTCTGCAACTGTACCATTGCATATCGGTTGGAGCTTTGCCTGTGAAGAAGCTCTAACTTCCGTTTGCGTGAAACATGGCAAAGACGATGGCCGTGTCCGCTTTCGGTGAAAGGAGATAAAAACGGCCAGGCTGTCTAAGAGCCGGAACCCGTCCCTTCATACCATTTCATTCTTAAATTTTGTAGTAATAGGTACTATGGGAGCATCCTCTTAATGCTGTGGAAGCAACCAGAGAGTATTGACGGTGGTGAATGGGCTCCCAAGAAGAGGGTCCGCCCCTCGATCCTCTGCTTAAGTAGCAAAATATCTCGTTCATCGCTACCAATCAAGATACAAGAAAGAGTGGATATATACTCGCTTGGTGTGCTGGCGCAATGGCAGCGCGTTGCTTTCCGGTGGCAAAGGCTCCAGGTTCGAGTCCTGGGTACATCGTCTCGATTATCTTTCTTTTTGACGTCTTGGTGGTGATGTTTCAGTGGGGTTTTCTCAAGATCGCGAGCTTCCCTTTTCGGCGGCTCTGAAGTGGGGTCCCGCTCGGCCCGAGCCCGCGTCTTTTTTTAGGCGGATGGACAGGAAGGAAGGAAGGAGCACAGCGTTTGGGACAACGACGTGGTTCACCTGGGACGTTCAGGAAATGGTGGAACACAGCCTCGGGACGTGGGTAGTTGTCGACATGTTCCATGGACGTGGAATTTGGACGTAATCTCTTACGTAGGGGGCCAGTCCGGCGTTGGGTCCAGCCTCGCTTGCGTCTTTGCCATCCCGACCACGCTGGTGCAAATGGAAATCATAAACGATCTTCATATGTGTTTACTGTCGCGTAGTGCTCTAGGGCCACTTTTTAGCTAGTTCATATCATCCTCATTGCTGTTCCTATCGCTGAACAGATCCCTTATCTGAACAACGCACAGAGCCCTCGCCAACCCCACTTACATGACCAGCCGTTGCTGAAGCCTCAACCCTTGAACACTCACAACCCAGATCCCAGTGGCTCTTGATAAAGTAAAAATTTCAGCGATTTATCATTCGACGATAAACCGCTGCCTCCTTTCGACTCGTTAGTGAGCCCCGCCCGGTCGCAGGGGAGATGGTGGCATCGCCGCGAGCAAAACTGACCAAAACACCAAAAAATAATCATCACGATGTACCCAGGACTCGAACCTGGAGCCTTTGCCACCGGAAAGCAACGCGCTGCCATTGCGCCAGCACACCAAATCTGATGAGAGATCAGATATTAGTTGAGCTCATGTGGTGTTGCTACTGATCGAGCGACAGGTGATTCCAGGATCAACCTTGGATTCCATCTCTGTTTCGGTCCGCAAAACGGCTANATCTGATGAGAGATCAGATATTAGTTGAGCTCATGTGGTGTTGCTACTGATCGAGCGACAGGTGATTCCAGGATCAACCTTGGATTCCATCTCTGTTTCGGTCCGCAAAACGGCTACCGACGAGTTGGATCCCGAGAGTGGTAGGATACATGTACTTGACCTTTGTAATTTCTCCATCTCCTCTCTTTGTTGGCCAATTCTTGTGTTCAAACCAGGACAGAAAGCATACGGTGGTGGCAGGACACCATACCCAGATGAACAGAATAAAACTGCTCAAAATCCCATCCCCCGCGATCAGGCATAGGGCTCCAGTAGCAGCTGTATTGACGGTCCTTGAAAATGGGTATAATGGGGGCGGTCCAACGAGCGCGGTTTAGCTGCTCGTGAGTTGGCTTGTAAGTGTCACGGACTTGGTTTACGGCCGGTGATGCGACAGGATTCATGGGGAGACAGAACCCCGAGAGCCGGCTGCCTGAGTAAACGGCTATAGGGAGTTATCTATTAAGACTCTTTTTATACATATTTACCAGACGTTCCGTTCTCCTGGTAACTGGGTCTCTTGACCCGGTCTTCCGCTGCTGCGAAACTCCAGTGAACCGGAGAATACTCCCGCCTACTTCCATTCCATTTGTTTACCACTGAGAGACGCGGCAGATGCGGAACAGGCTTCAATTCGGATTGTCTGGTCGCTAGCGCCAGAGTTGATGAGAGTTGTACCACTGTGGTACACCTATTCTAAACGCCCAGTCTCCACTGTCGGATCGACTTACCGATAGCATATCATGGCTCTAACCGCTGGCCGCCCAGGAGCAGTGAAAGCGTGTGCTCTTTGTAAGTCTGAATGGAAGGTGAACTTCCCCATCGCATTCTCTGATCCGAAACGTTAGGCCCGCTACTGTCAACCTCACCTGCGAGAACCACTACCTTCTGACGAGCATGACTCGACGCCGGAGCTTCAAGACTACACCCTCTACATTGCTCCATCTACGCTCTACCCTCGCCGTGGCCGTCCCATCCATCTTTGCCGGCTTCAGTCCTCGGAACGACCTCCAAGATATTGACGTCGAAATAAGGCTCGGTGCTCTCACGACACTCTTCGAGCCTACCTGTAACATCCTCACATCCTTAGTGAGATGTCTTCCAATGTGTATCCCGCCTTAGCTCAACCTCAGAGGAGGCATTATGGCGTCGAACAAGGATGTTGTGACTGGCAGATGCCGCAAGATGGGGGTTCGTCCACGTCCCCTGGACAGAGAGTTAGATAATCTCTGATGGTCCGTTGCAAGCAAGACGAGTCCAGATCTCGGGTCGCCAGAACCTGGCAGAGATATGCGTACAAGAGACTTGATGTTGAAGCATACTCCCATCTACGATTAGTCTTCTCGTCAAGTCACCCATGTCTTCAACTCACTCATGCCTCTCGTTCACCCGTCTCTTACGTAACCCACCCTATAGCGCCATTGTCAACACTCTTTAGCACACGTCTCACATCAACATATAAATATCACGGCCATGGATTTTATCTATCCTCTAGACCCGTACGTTACAAAAGAACACCGCTTAAAGAACGACCAACAAACATCCGAAAAAAAAAGATAAAACTTTTTGAGTCCACGTATCACCATCAATGACATTAGCGGCATTACTCTTTTCCTCGCAGGGCACGCGCAGCTCACAGAGCCCCGTTCCGTCTCCCTGCTCGTAGACCGACCACACTCGGAGAAAATATCCATCCAAGGGGGTATAATCGCTGATTCCTCCAGTAAGCCGTCCCATCCGTGCTTTTTTCCGAGCCACGGACTGGAAAAAGCTCGGGGTATCATGTTCCAAAAAAGAATTGTTCGTCCCTTTACCCTCGCGGGTTGGGGGATCTACGCCGAGCACGCTATGAACGAAGGGTTCACTGAACCGTGAAAGAAGAAGAGAACATCAAGGAAATATGAGATGTAAAAAAGAATGCGTCAAATGTCGAGGCCAGGGATAGCCTTGTCCCGAGGGCTATGCCGTCCTCGCACGTTTTTTGGTGTGTGCTGTCTGGGACGTGCTTTGCTCACGCATCAAATGCGGAGATAGTTCACGTCAGATATGCTTCTGTGCCTCTTGTGGCCGCCTCCCACCTCGCCAGATGCCTTGCGCTTGGCAGACATGGACTCGAGGGGGCTCCGTGCGAGATCGCTCATTTGTTTCTTGTGTCGACGGATGGGCGTCAGGGGCACGGCGGCGGTGTCGAAGCGGTCCGACTTGAGACCTTTGAGTGCGGTGTAGTTGTAGGGGCCGCTGAAGGCGAGAGAGTCCTGCGTGGCCTGGTTGCTCAGGATGAGCTGCTGGTTGATCTGGTTGCGGCGGAACGCTCCGACGGTTTCCGAGTTGAGGTGGGACAGAACGTCCTTCTCGCTTCCGGCGGTGCTGGGTCGGGCCGGGGTCGAGGCCGGATCCCAGTTCTTGCCATCCTCCTCGTCGCCCGAGGAATGGTTGTCCTCCCAGGCGATAAAGTCGTTGAGGTCCAGCTGCATCTCCACCTCATCTTCTTCGTCCTGCAGACTGGGCGCGGTCGAGCTCTCGTCGGCCGTGTTGGCTTCCGAGGGGAAGGGGAAGAATGCCTCTGCGGGACCCATGGCCTGCGTGTTGATAAAGTCGCCAAAGGTGTTGGAGGAGAACATGGCGCTGAGCATCAGGTTGGCAGAGTTGCTCATGATCGGGGACGACTGGTCCTCGATGGGCCACGGGAGGTTGAACTGCTCAGGGGACAGGTCAAGCTGGTGTCTGCGGTGGGGGGTGAAGATCATCATCTTTCGGGTCAAGGGGTTGAGAACGGCAATGGGCTTCTTGTCGGAGCGGTCGAGGTTGTAACGGCCGACACGGGGTTGGCCACGCTCGGCCTTGACAGGGCTGTCGGCGTCCGAATCAGATATGTCACTCAGCGGGTTGGAGGGACGGCGGGTCTTTCTTCGAACCGGAGGCTCTGGTTCGTCCTCTTCGGTAGTGTCACCATCAGCTGGAGGAGGCATGTTAGCACCGGGAGGACAACATGCCCTGCGTAGTGGCAGGACTCACTCTCATAACCGTCCAACTCCTGCGGCTCTTCAAAGGTGGGGACAGGAGTTGAAGCAGCGGTGGCTTGCTGGGAGGCCAATGGGGTGGCAAGCAGGTCCTCATCATCGTCCAATTGGCGCATGATGTCCTCAGTGTCTGAGTCGAGGGCATCGCCATACTGATAGCCGTAGTCCCAGAAGGAGCCCGAGCCGGACGACTCATCGGCCTCGTTCTCAATCTCGCGGCGGAAGGCGGGGTCTAGGGCGTTCTGGGAGACAAAGATGTCTGGGAACAAGTCGGCATGGTCATCCTCGGTATCAGTAGAGTCGGAGTCACTGGAGGGCACGTCAAAGTGAACATGGCGCTCTACAGGGGTGTCGGAGCCAAAGAAGTTGGCATCCTGGTAGAAATCGGATTGGTCCTCCACCTCGGAGACGATGCCGCCCCAGCTTGCGGTCTCATCTTCGTCCTCATCGGCATCGGCGTCGGAGTCGGCGTCGACGCCTTCCTGTTCGTCATCGTCATCATCGTCGTCGTTGTCCTCATCATCGTCAAGGATCATTCGCGGCCGAGGAGCTGGCTGTGGGGTTGGAATGTTTGTTTCTTCCAAGATGTTTTCCTCCTCGGCCGCGGCGACATCGTCCTCGTCGTCATCGGACGAGTCGCTAATATCTTCAACAGCAGAGTATCCCCCGTCGTCGGAGAGATCCAGCGAAGAAGAAGAAGGGGTGTCGGAGACCCGGCGGCGGCGGTTGGCGGTCTTGGCCTTGACCGGGGTTGTAAACTTGCGTTTAACGTTGCGAGACATTTCGTCGTCTAGACAGATGAACTGGAAATTGGTGGGAGAAAAGAGGATCTGGCAACCAGAGTGAAGTGGTCTTGGGGACTGGACAATCGCGCTTTCGCGAGTCTTGGTCTATCTGGCGGCTGAGAGGGTTGCCGCTCAGCGTCTGTTCGAGAGTTGGTGAAGCAGTACACTTAATTCGAGTGATACTTTGATAGCTGTACGCAGGGATACAGATCTGTAGGATATAGGCAGGAAGACGAGAAGCATATGCAAATGTGTATGCTTGCAGGTATAGTACAGGTCGTCAAGGGATGCTGAAGAGAAGAGGGGAAGAGGGAGAGGATGAGGGAACTCGGTCGTCGTGTATGTCAAAAAGCCCTTCACAAACGGGCAAGTCGCAGAATCGTTGGGTTTCAGAGACAGACTCTCGGTAGAGCGTCAGCTCAGGAGCGGGAAAGCCTGTGGAAAACTAGGTCGAGGAGATTGACTGGTTAACTCGGTGAACTGCTGGACTGCGGACCACGACGGAGGAAGACAACCGTGGCCCGCAGTGGGCGTTTACAGCTCAGCGACGGCCGAAGGCATGGTGGGCTCGACTTAGTTTCGGTATGGGATGTTCTCTGGGCGATTTCTGGGTAATGGCGACTTCGTTGTCTGGGGTTTTTGGTTTGGGTTGGTGATGATGGAAGAGAGGAATCGAGGGGAGGAGGCAGGAAGAGGAGAGAAATATCCCAAACTTTTTCCGTCCGGAGTGGGGTCGGACCTGATTGGCCAGGGACCCGCACTGCAAGTGCTAGGGGGGCGTGTCAATGGAAAGTCAATGGGAGAGGAGTCAATGCAGTGGTGCGGGAGGCGCTATGCTGCTTCGGTGCTGCTGGCACGCCGTCACCGCTTTTTGGAGCCTCAGGTCCAGATGGCTTATTTTGGAGAACGAGCCCAGAGATGGACGAGTCTGGAGACTCGGAGGAGCGCCCGCTGCTGATCGTGTTTCACTCGCTACGATGCAGGGCGACTATTTTGCTGAGATGCAGACGGGGACGAGGAGGCATTCATTTCATTCTGCGCAGAAGCGAGAGGAGACGGGGTCTCTGAGGGCTTAGCAGTTGGGATCCGCGGCCGTCATCCCTTGATACAGTGAATCAAGACTCTGGGGGAGAGATATCATCCCCGTGCTCCCTGGTCCGTGAGGCGAACAGGCGAAGAATCAGGGGACCACTTAAACCCCCCAAGCAAGGGCACTGTCAGGAGTTTCAATCCAGGCAGGCCAGGGACGGAGACTGATGGCAGACGGGAACAGACATACGGGCCGCACAGCCTCGGGAGATGAAAGCGAGACGCCCACAAGCAGGGAGACAGGCGAAGGTCGCACAACATACCCAAAATTGCCAGCAACGCCAGCATAGCATAGCAAGTATAGACCTATGTGGCTTCATGGCTCCCGCGCAGGTTAAGGAGGTTGCATCTCACCAGCAGAAACGACGGGCCAGGTATCCTCCAGTGGTTCCCCCCTCCAGCATGTACGTTGAATGGGATCATGTCCGATGCGCCGGTACTTGGCCTTTCTGTCTCCCATATCTCTCGCCTTGCCGCGCCTCTCTCAGTCCAGGCACTTGGACAGCCGGGATAGCCACGCCAGCAAGGGACCACAAGCCAAAAAGGACCCCTCCATTCCAGCCAAGCATTTTTTGATGCTTCTTCCACGGGCTCCGCAGTGACGGACCCAGCTCCACTGACAAACAGGGGCGTGCGCCTCGTCTCATCGGTCCCCCCTCCGCCTACGTACGTATGGGGCTTGAGATGGAACCCCGTTCCTAGACGAGGCGGCAATGTCAGTGGTCAGCACAATCGTTGAAAAGCGCTGCCCCTCTGTAGACTCGTCGGTTGCCAGGAGCTCCCCAGGAAACAAAGAGGGCCTTTTTAATCAGGAGAGGGGGAATAGGATCCAGAGAAGAACCGGTTGAACGAGCTGCAGAGAAAATGGGTTCAGAATGGACCCAGGTGATGGATCCCAAGGCATCGCTCGTCGTCGTCGCCTCGGTCGAGAAATCTTTTTTTCTCTCTCTCGAGCTTCCATGATCCATGTTGCCACGGTCACTGGTGGGGTCATCTCTACCGTCGCTCGCTGGACCGTTTTTTTTTCTCTCCCAAGTGATAGCCGGACTTGACGAAGCAACTAAATTGCTAGAGTCCACAGGAGGCAAGTCTCGACGCCTCACCAGCGCAAGGCCGGAGAAGAAGAAGAAAAAAAAAAAAAAAATTAGTGAGGCAACAGACGAAAGACGCTAGCTCCATCGCTGGATTATCTTGCGTCCCGGTAGTGTGTGCCTGGGCAGAACTTGAACCTGCTCAAACTGTAACGTGGAGGCTTCGGGCAAGATGGGCCGAGATGGATGGACAAACTCGGCCTGTCTTGAGTCGTTTCACGAGATCTGACCAGGTACAGGTACAGGGCTTCTCAGCTGGGACCTTTCTCCGAAGACGAAGACGAGCACTGACTTGATCAGGGCCCAACAGAATGTCAATCAGGCTCGAATCATTGATGGGGATGGCCTCTGCGCAGCTCAATCTCCACGGAATTTCTCTATCTTTGCATGTCCTAATCTCCTCCATCTCTCCATCGTCAAATCCGTTCACTCTCTTTCAGCCCCTCATCTTGCCCCCCTCCCAACAGGCACTGCCGTCATCAAACTCTCTAGCGCGAGACTTTTAAGAGTCAGAACTTCGCCGTAGCGCTACTTTTGCCCAGTGGACGCCCCTCTTCTGGATCATCCCTCCCCCTCTTGGATTTTTTCTTCCCTTTCTTTGCTCTGCCAATCGCTGCCTCGGCATTACTCTCGACGACAAAAGGCAGACAGAACCCGTCTGGTCCAGCCCATAGCGGGAAGCAAATGTGGCACACCTTTGACTCTTTTCGAGGTTGGCTCTTTCGATTGTGAAACCTTGAAACCTCACTGCAACATGATCGCATCGTTAGGGATGTGTTTTATGACTCCTCATCCAGCCTCTGAGTCAACTCAGGATCATCTCCCCGGAAATCAGCAGCTCTGCGCAACCACGATTGGCCACATAATTCCGCCGTCACACACACACCCATGCCGACATCCGCATCTGATCTGATGACTCTTCTCCCATGTCTGCCCATCGCTGCCACCAAATCCGGGCTGCCACGGGAGCTCTTCAATGTCTTGGCTTTGACCTTTTTACACGTGAGGCCCTTGGCTTAATTCCACCCCTGCTTCTCCCCTCAACCTGGGTCAACGACACTTGAAAAAAAAAAAAGAGTTCAAACGGGGGAAGCTTCCGTAAAATGGGATCAGCAAAAAAGGGTCGCTTTACAGGCTTCAGTGTCATCTTCTTACATCGACAAGCTGTGGCTGCATCTATCCGCTGAAACCTTACGATGCGCCAATGCTAGTGACACCACCTTCCAAAGGACTTGGGATCCATGGGTTGCATCCTGGCTCCCCTGGAAGGCTTCGAAAATGAGGCCTGAGGAAGCATCCCCACATTCCATCGCTCCCGAGTCCCATCCAATTTTCTTTTGGCGGCGTGGTTGTGAGGGTGTCATGCGGCTCGTGCTTTTACCCGCGCGCCAGATGGCGCTAATCTTTATCAATATCTTATCGTCTATCTAATCTTATCGCAACCAACCCCTGGTTGCCCTGCCAGCGCTGTCAAGTTTCTGGAGGCTGAGCTGGCCAAGGTAAACATTTGATGCAATGCACCCGCAGCATCGTTAGTAACCGTCAACGAACCATCCATGAACCCAGCCTGACGCGATTCTGCACTCTTTCTCGCACGCCCCGTTTTGACTTTTTTTTCTTCATTGAAGGTATCGTGAAACAGGTATCAGTTCGGGTAATAGCATCATGGACGCCTCTCGCAAGGCATCGCACAACCTCTTCGAGGTCTACCTGCGGCTGCGTCCGCCGCCCTCGCAAGGGAGCAGCAACGCTGAGCGCATCCTCAACGTCGAGGACCCGGAACAGGACTCACATCCCACGCACATCACGCTGAACCCGCCGACGGACCGGCGGAGGGCCATCGAGAAGTTTGCCTTTACCCAGGTCTTCAAGGAGGAGGCTACCCAGCTTGATGTCTTCCACAGCACAGAGATTGTGTCGTTTGTCGAGGGTGTGCTGGCCCCTCAGGGAGGAGAGGGGACAGATGCCGTCGTGGCTACCCTGGGCGTCACCGGCTCGGGCAAGGTAATGTTTCGAGGGAGAGAGAGAGGTGCCTGGGCTGACAATGGTAGACACACACCATCTTGGGCAGCCGGACACAGAGAGGCTTGACACAGCTCGCGATGGACGTTCTCTTCCGCTCCATCGGCGAAAACATGCTCGACTCCCACTCCGTCTACGCCGTGCAGGACTCTCTCCAAGCCTGCGACGCGTCAGAGTCCCCCCTCACGCTCGCCTCTCACTTCTTCGAACCTCCGTATGCCGAGTCCGTCGCGGCGGCATCAAGGGCAGGCTCGCGCGCCGCCACCCCAATGATTGTACGACCCCCGCGCTCGCTCCTCTCCTTTGTCAAATCTCCGGGCTCTGCTCGCCAGGCGTCGAAGCTTGCCGGGACCATCCCAGGCGCATTCCCCAGCGACTCGGCGTCGCCAAGTCCGAAAAGTGTACGACTTGTCAGCGAGGCTGATAATGCGCCGCTCTCACGTCTGAAGGAGCGATAGGATCGCTCTGCTCAAGACGGGAGAAGACAGCCCCTCGGAGATCTCAAGGCCTCCGCGAGCGCCATGAATTGCCCTACCACGCCCAAGCGGGCTCGGTCCAGGCACTTCATGTCTCTCACTGCCGCTAGCCGTGTCAAGAACGTTGCTAAACAAGATATCAAGGGCGACCACAGCATGATGTCCCCCCCACCCCGACGACCCCAGCGCGCCTCGGCGCTGCCCCAGCACCCCGACGTCAGCGGGATCAACGTCTCGTGCGACCCGTCGGCAGAGTATGTGGTCGTCATCTCCATGTACGAAGTGCACAACGACCGCATCTACGACCTGCTCACCCCGCCGACCAAGTCTGGCGCTACTAAGGAGATGCGACGCCGCCCGCTGCTCTTCAAGTCAACGGAGCTGTCACCCGACCGCAAGGTTGTTGCTGGCCTGCGCAAGGTCGTCTGCACCAGCTACGGCGAGGCTCTGACGGTGATTGAGGCTGGCCTGCAGGAGCGGAGAGTTGCCGGCACGGGGAGCAACAGTGTCTCGAGCCGTAGCCACGGCTTCTTTGTGTTTGAGGTCAAGAAGAGGACGCGCAGCAGGAGGCCTGGGCCTTGGGAGGGCAACAAGCTGACGATTGTCGATCTTGCGGGCAGTGAGCGAGCGCGAGAGGCCAAGACGCAGGGCGCGACGCTCGCAGAGGCTGGCAAGATCAACGAGAGTCTGATGTACCTGGGCCAATGTCTCCAGACACAGAGCGAAGTTGCCAGCTCTAGCAAGGTGAGTCCCCTCACTCAACGGCTAATCATGGACTTTACTAACATGCTATAGCCCAACATCGTACCCTTCAGACAGTGCAAGCTCACTGAACTGCTCTTCTCCAACTCATTCCCCTCCTCCTCCACCAATTCTCACACCCAGGCTCCCCGACGAAACCCTCAACGGGGCGTCATGATCGTCACCGCCGACCCCCGAGGCGACTTCAACGCGACATCCCAGATCCTGCGGTACAGCGCACTCGCCCGGGAAGTCACTGTACCCCGAATCCCCTCCATAACGCAGACCATCCTCGCCCACGCCCCCACCTCGGCCAGCAACACCCGCTCGCCCAGCCCAGTGCACCAGCAGCAACAGCACAACCGACCCTTCATGCCCCCCGGATCAGGGTCGTATAGGAACTACACCCCTCCGATGAGCTCCGACGAGCGCGCCACCATGGAGATCGCCGCGCTCGAGATCGCCCGACTTAGCGACGAGGCCGACCAGCTGCGCGACGAGGTAGACCGACAGTCCGAGGCGCGCGTCGCTGCAGAGGCACACCTCCTCAGCATGGAGGATCGCATGCTGGACCTCGAGGCCGCCATCCGGGAGGACTGCGCTGCTGAGTTTGAGCAGCGACTCGCGATGGAGATGGCCCGGTGGAAGGCGTCCATGGCGGTCGAGCAGGAGCGCACCGAGGAGCACTGGGACCGTAAAGTAGAGGTCCTTGAGAGGGGGCTCACAGCCGACGAAGGTGACTACGACAAGGAGAACGTGCTGATCGAGGATCTCGAGGAGGAGGTCGAGAGGCTGCGCCGCGAGAACGGCATCCTGAAGCGGGAGCTTGCGTCGCGGAGCCCCAGCAAGAGAAAGCCGCTTGAGGAGCGAGAGGACTTTGCCCCCGTTGCTAGAACCTCCAAGGGCGACGGTGTGTCTAACCTGGGTCGTAAGCTGGAGCGCATGCGTGTTAGTGCCGAGGCTGCGCGGCCGGTGGCCGTCAGCAACGGGAGTCCGACCAAGAAGATGCGCAAGCTGGCGACGCGGCGGTGGGAGGAGCACGACGATCTGGAGTAGGACTTTTAGCGTGGACGTGTCTCTGGTGTTTGCAGCGACTGTCTTTACTGCGGGCTTTGGCCTTGATGTTTGACTTCTGGCTCATAGATGGATGGCGGGTTTCTGTTAAGGTCGGGATTGGCTTGGAGTATACCCATTCGTGTAATGTTTTGTTCATCTGTTTGGGTCTCTTATAATTTAGTTCATGGTTCTGCCATTTCGTGTTGGTCTGAATGCTGCGTAGTTTGATGGACGTGAGGCAAAGCCTGGATGTTCAGCGTGAGTGTTGGCTCTGAGTTCTTGTCGTGGCCTCCACTAGTACTTGTCGAGCGAATGAGTGAGTAAGAACGAGAATTAGAATTGGTGGGTTGCGCTCCCGGTAGTCGCCCGTCTGTTGCTGGAAACTGACCTTAGACAGGGAGCCCACAGAGTAGTTACTGTCAACGCACGACTGCACACCCTCCCAACGCCTTGGTTATCCATTCGCTGAATCTATCATTTTACTCCCACATAACTCTTCCCTGATCATCTATTACCATTATGAATTCAATACTACCGGGCCACCCTCAGGCATAACGTCCCGCCACAGGCTGGGCCGTCGTAATCGCCTCCTTGCCGCTCCCCTGCTCCTGCAACGGGATATTCTGCCCCTGGCCGTAGTACTGCGGCACCGGCTGGAACCCCTGAGCCGCAGGACCCCAGTACGGCGGCCCCCCGCTGACAACCATGATGGACCTCTTGGCCGCGGCGTTCCTCTTTGCCGTGTCGATGCACGCCCCGACGAAGAAGATGAAGTGGCACAGCCAGACCAGGCACGTGAAGGCGGCGAGGGCAGAGAACGTCGCCTTCTTGCCGTCAAAGGTGGTCCCGCACCGGTACACCCTCTGCTCCTCGCTGTCGTAGCAATTGCGCTCGGTCTGGTCGACGACGATGGCGTAGGTGGTCTCGATGCCTCCCACGGCGGCGGCACCAAGCCAGATGAGGAGGGAGATGGCGACGTGGGCGCCGGGGTGGATGCCTGACTTGAACTTCCTGAGCCAGCGGGTGGCCAGCTCGGCTAGATCCCAGATGAGGGCGAGGATGAGCTGTGGTGGTCGGTCAGTACTGTGGTTAGGAATTGTGGAGGAAGGGAGACGTACGACAGGGCTGAAGAAGAGGACGGTGTAGCCAATGCTACTGCCGACGTTGAGAGAAAAGGTCAAGGCGAGACCAATGATGCAGAAGATGGCGTCCAGAACGTGGAGCCCAAGCCGGGTGTAGTCCCAGGCCTTGTTCTGCGGTGCCTCGGGGGGCGTCCATTGATGCATTGGCTGGCCTCCCGGCTGGACGGCGAAGGGTTGTTGCTGCTGCGGCTGCGGCTGCGGGGTGTAAGGACTGAAAGGTTGACCGTAGGAGCGAGGGTACTGCTCGTAGTAGCTCTGTTGGCTCTGCATCGGGGTACTCGGGGACGGCTGCGTGGGAGGAGGATGGATCGGCGACGTTCCTGAAGCGAATTCGTTCGTTTGGGTGGAGTGGTCTGGCGCCATGGCGGATTCAAGGATGCTCTCGGAGCGGAGGTGAGAAGAGTGAAGCTATTTCGTGGACTGATTCTGTGTATCTCGTGGTGGACGAATGAGTAGGTAGGTAGTTGATGAAAGTAACACGCACAGCGAGGATGGTCAATGAGTGACAAAAGTTAGAAAGGAATGACTGAATGAATGAATGAATGAACGACACCACAAAACAAAGAAAGAAAGAATTCTCGCGACGAAAAAGGGACGACGAGGGATGAAAGGATTTATTAAGCCCGTTAGCTCGGCCCCCCAGCACCCCCAGGGCTGACTTTCGCGATATTGAACAATCCAGACGTCTGAGACCCTTGTCCCTGGCCGTTTTAGCAGAGTAAGCCCGTGTTAGTCCGAGCGTCCAATTGGCCCCATCGGACGCGGTACTGGGTCCTCATCCTCGAGTGCATCAAGCGATGATCTAGGGGGCTTGTCGGTTGCGGGAATGAGGCGGGTCGGGGGAGCCTACAGCGGACTGTAGAGGAGGGTTGCTGGAAGAGGTGAGATAATTCACGATGAATTCCTTGGCTTGTGAATGGGTTGTGAGTTGTACATTTTACCGCTGTCCGTGAGTCACAATGCACCTGACCTGAGATGTGGTATTGGGGGTCGTTCGTTTTGCTCCAGACCCTTCTCATTTGCAGGATCTCGACATGAAACGTCGGCTTGAAACCAACAGCGGGCTGAACGCCTCGACCAACGCGATCGTACAATGTCCAAGTCTCGAATAAATGCGAAAAGCAATCTCAAAACGATAACCAACAGGAGAAGACGAAATTTTTTTTTTTTTCGCTCTCCTTGACATTTGTTTCTTCGGCCGTTTCCCTTTACGATCCTCTTTTCGGGCAACGATCGGCATGGGACTGAAATTGCCAGGGGTGGTGATGGGAAAGGGAAAATCGCCGAGTCGGGTCAGGGCGAGGTTGTAGGGCTACGGCATGCTTGAGCCGGGTCGAACATCTGAATGCTTGGCAGCGTGTTGGAACCATTTCTGAACAAGTTTGCTAAAGGTACGAGCCTCATGATCTCTTCTTACAAGGGCATGTTAACTGTTCGTCCAGCCCTTCGACCCTTGAAGCATGCATCACCACGCTCTTCATGGAAACTGCCGGATATCTGCCTTGAATGGGTATCAAATCTACCAGAGTCTCGAGTCCCAATTTGACGACGCTCTTGCTATACAAAATATCCCAACTTTGATCTTATTCCCTCTGCAGCACCACCAAGAGACCCATGATCCCCAGCATCACCGTCTTGAGCCACGGGTGCTCGGACAGCAGGATCGTCACGTACCCCACAAACGGTATGTATCCCACCACGCTGCCGATGATGTCGCTGCGCACCAGGTAGTCCTGCCCCCTGGCGTAGAGCTCCGTGTCGTCCGACAGGTTGTTGTCTCCCTTTGTGAGGAGCTTGGCCGTGTCGCTGTGTCTGTCAGTCCCGTTTGCAGTGTGTAGACTTGAGATTCCCTACCCAATGCCAAACTTGCGCACCACCCGGTGCACGATGGGAATGTCCTTGTCCTTGACGTTGTAGACCACCACCTCTCCGACGTCTGTCTCGCGAAGGAGGTTTCGATTCCACAGGAAGAGTAGGTCGCCGCGTTGGAAGGCGGGCTCCATGGAGCCGGAGAGGACGACGACGATCGGGGACGGCGAGTCGCTCACGACAGAAAGGCCTTTCCACATCTGTGACTCCGTTAGCATGCGGCTCGACACTGAAATGTGGACACAGCGCATCAGGAGGAACCTGGACGCGGCAAAAGAAGCTGGCCGGGAGCCGTCAAGGGAAGCAAGCACAGCAGGGAAAACACACCATAAAGGCTGTGGACAAGATCAGCGCAAAGTTCATGAGCTGCGCGGCCGCCTGCCGCGGGTTTCCGAGACTCGAGAGCATGGCGACGGTTGGGAGGGCGAATTGGGCAGAAAGCGAATGGGCAAAAGGGTGATGGGAGCTTCACAACTCCGTGATGCTGGCTAGATGGACACTTCGCGAAATGGACATGTGGCTCATGGCAGCTTACCGCGCACGGGCCCGAGCCGAACAGCTGGGGCGTTTGAGGCGCGAGCTGTGGCTGGTGTGGGTGCCCCACCCTTAAAGTTCCAGGGACGTTTTGGGTGTGCTAACGCGGGGGAAGCTGGTTGCTGGAGGCATAAGATGTGATGTCATGACAACCTGAGGGGGATGAGGTCGATGTCATCGGCGTGTTCGACGAGTTGGAGGACTGGTATTTAAAACGGACGGTGGCCTGTTGATGTCATTTGGATCGTGTGCTCATATTCTAGGTTCACTCGAATACAACTGATCTTTGATACCTTCATCGCGCACTTGAACTACCTGCACAGAAACACACCAAAATGGCCGACAACAACAACAACGAGCAGCAACAACAGCCTCAGGGCTCTCAACCCGGTCTCATCGGCAGCCATTACCAGTACGCCAAAGGCGCTGCAGAGGTAACCCCTCCCGGCCCACTTGACCCCATTGACCTCGTTCCGACCTCCTGCTGACTTACACCACAGGCCACCGTCGGCGTCCTCACTGGCTCCCACGCGTGGAAGGCCTCAGGCGAGCAAGACAAAGCGGCAGGAATGGCTGCGCTGAAAAAGGTTGGAGAGCAGCGAGCCGGAAACCCGAGCCAGGGCTACGGCAGAATGGAGGAGATTGCGGGCAAGGTCACTGGGTGTCAGGGCATGGAGAGGGAAGGCCACGCCAGCGTCCACCGGAAGGATTAGGTGCAGTCTGGTGTTGAGGATGGGTACAGGGATCGATGGAGCGTGTACGATATATGTTGATGAGTTGAACGAATCTCGGAATTGAATGATATTGCTGAACAATTTGCAAAGCCAGTTCTCAGAGGGATGCCCATCGACGGCAATTCAGCGTCCGGGCATCCTTGAGCTCCAGCGATGCGAACAGAGACTGCCCTCTCTCTACGGGTCAGAATGTACGGAAGGCACCAGGGCCTGTAGAGACTCGGGACTCGGGAAGGATGAACGGCGCAACTTCCTGCCTCGAGCAAGGGAGTTATCGCACCTTCCTTTCTTCCACCACCAACCATGTGCCCCCAGGTCTTCATCACTGCCTCGCCTCTTTGTTTTCTCCTCCTTCAACCTTCACCATCTCGCGTCCCTTTTCTTGTCGCAGTCTCCTCTACGACTCGCGCTCCCTACCTATCTTGGCTCCGTACTCCTCAACTTCAGCATCGCATTATTGCTCCATCTGTTCATTGCATCACCAATAGCATCGATCTCTGTTTCCCGCATTCCCTCGCCGAGCCCTCACGATGGACTCGGACACGGCTCCTCTCCTCCAGGGCGCCGATGGTCTTCCAGGCCCCAACGTCATGCAGGACCATGTGAGTGTCAGCCATCATTGCCCTTCGTCTCCTTCGCTAACTTAGCATCAGCCCGCCTTCCTGCGAGCATGTCACTCCCCTTGGAGGTTCATCCCCCAAAACATCCTCGTCATCCTACGAGGTCTCCTGCTGGCAGTCACCACCACCATGGGGATCATGGTCCTCAACTACCAGCTCAGTGAGCCCAGTGACTTCTCCAAGTGGCGTCTTCTCTTCGATTTTGCCGACGTCTGCTTCATCTTTGTCTTTTGTACCAGCTCATCACCTTCGTGAGTCCTCTTGCTGATTTCCCTTCGCCAAAGACTGACCGTCTCCATCACAGTGCTGGACCTTCACCCATCTGTACTACCCCCACCCCGAAGACGTCAACGATGGCTGTGAGAGCTATCTCATCAACGCCATGTCGCTCCCCAGGAACATGGCCAGCCTTCGGAAGCAGTTCTACTTCACCATGTTCTACACCATGACCGTTGTCTTTTCCTTCATGAACTCGACAATATACTGGTTCATCACCCGCCTGCACGACGATGAGGCAAATGAAACACCTCCAGCACCCCAGCCAAGGCTGCCCAACGACACCTCCATCTGGGCTGGCGCTACAGCGGTGCCTGAGAAGCCATGTGTGTACTCTCGAGCCTGTCTCTCTGCTCCCCAACTGACCATGACGTAGTTACCGACATCTTTGGCGAAGGATGGTTCCGCGCCTTTGTCCTTTTGAGCTTGTACGGACTGACTTCGCTCATCATGGTGATTGAGATTCTTTGGCTCAACAGCATTCGCCGCCCCATTGTACGTTTCGTTTCAGGCTTGGGTGTGTTGTTGCTGACGATGGTGCTTTAGGCGATCGGAACCCATCTCTTCGGGCTCATGTTCTTCTCGGGCGTCTACCTGGGTTGGGCCGCATTCGGACATCTCGTGACCGACTGGTTCGCTTTCTTCTGGCTCGACACGAAGGCAGTTGGCTCGGACGAAGCCGTGACGCTCTACTGCATTGGGTTTGTACTCCTGGCACCCATCAGTGAGTACCACGAACGAACCGATGAGGTCTCGAAACTGATGTCTGGGCAGTGTACATCTTCATGCAAGGCTTCATCTCCATCCGGGAGAGCCTGACACGATCTCTGTCGGAGGCTCGAGCGATCGCTGCTGCACAGGAGGCACTCGACTCTTAAGTGTTATGATGCTGGGATGAGGAGGGTGTTGGGAGTCTGATGGTGAATTGTTGACAGAAGAATGAGGAGGGATGGGACTCTTGATCTTTGGAACCGAAATGGCGTCAGATAGATTGAATGCCCGTCCTGGAACGCCGCAGTTGAGGAAGAATGTTTTTTGCTGTCGGCTCACCTAGAATTGACTTCATTCCCTCATTCACACATGATAACGGTGATGCAGTACGAGTGGCACATGTCAGCACGTTAAGTGACTACTGCACCCCGGAACCTTGCTCGACTCGGCCCAACTTGCGAAGTTGACCAAGGACAAGGATCAGCGGAGTCATTGCTTGTCTGGAATCAGTTCGAAACACCGGCCTTGGAATTACCAACTTAGTTTTCGGGGCGTTCATGTTGGACAGCCGTGCAAGCATGCTAATATGCACCGGAGACATTGTGGCGGCGTGAAGCGGCGTGCGACAGGGACTTGTCGACACCCTCTTGGGCCCAAATCGGTCAGACTGGAATTGGCGCTGTCGCCAATCAGGGATGGGGGCCTGATTTGCACGGATGAAATGGCTCGGTAGTGCCTTCATGGAGGCAGACCATTGGGCACCAGGCTGATGAGCTGGTGACGCGACAGGCCGGGCGCTTGTTCGGGTGTTGATGTGCTGTTACGGCTGTTACACTAGAGGAGGCTGGTGAAGGTGGCAATGATAGAGCGCGGGTGATTGGCGACTGGGAGTGAGGCGGTGCAGCAGATGACTGGACATTCATGCCGGGGAGCCTCAAAAAGTTGCCGCTGAAGGGAAAGAGAATGACGAGTTGGGCATCGTTTATAGCTGGCATCAGAAAGTCATCATCAAGAAGGGTTTGAGAGTTGCAGGGATATCGTCTGGCGCGGGACTGTCCGGATCATGGCGATTGCACCGCCTCTTGAAATGCCCGAGAACCAGCCCTTTGGGCCCTAACTCCATCAGGCCGTTGAAAAGTGCAGTAGTACTTGGGCCTATAGAAACTCTCGAGACTGAAAAATGACTGACGTGGTGGCAGTGGGTTGCCTGCTGTAGAATCCTGGAACCCCGCGAAAATTAAGACTCCATCGGCGGAATGTGAATGGCTGGAGAGTGACTCTGAGGATGGCCTCCCATCCCAATAAATAGAGCTGACCCCCCCCCCGAACCCCAACTTTCTTTCTTCATCCCCCCACACACAACCGAAAAAGGGTCGCAAAGCTTCACCACGAGGATATCGTCATTCACGGCATATTCTTCCGCCCGGGCCCTCCTTTGTCAATCTTTTTGTTGTGCGTCGCTCTCTTTCTCTCTCTTTTCCTTTCTCCTCTCTCCTCTCCGTCCGCTCTTTTCGTCACTCTCTAGCCAAGTTCGATCGATACAAAAGTCGGGAGAAGATACATACAGCACGACACCGCTCTCTCTGTCATCTCTCTCTCCCTTCCCCGTCTCGAAAAAGTCCCGAGTACGAGTTCGCTCTTTTTTGAACGATTAATAACCGACCTCCCATTCCTTCCGACAACCACAACCGTAGCCATGTTCAAGCGCTCAGTCCGGTCGCAAGACCCAAACCGCGTCGACAAGACTGCGAGACTAAAGAGGTCGGGCTCCCACCGGGACCACACGAAGCTGTCGAAACTGCAGAGATCGCTCACGGAGCAGGACTCGATACCGCAAAAGTCCACTACCCAGCCCGTGGGTGGCGCCGCGCCGGCGCCCTCGCCCATCGTGACCCTTACGGTGGGCCGCGACGGCCGGCTCTTTGCAGCGCACGAGGACGTGCTCCGCCAGTCGCCCTTCTTCGAGGCGGCCTGCCGCGGGAGCTACTTTGATGCGCAGAGCAAGAGGATCTCCCTCCCCGACGAGGAGCCAGAGGTGTTCTCGGCGGTCCTCGAGTATCTCTACAAGGGCGACTACTACCCTCGCCTGTTGCACAACCGGCACCGCAACTCTTGGGAGCTCGAGGACCAGCGAACGCCCCAGGCGTCCCCCAACCCAGAAACCGGAGGTGGCCGCGCAGGCTACCCCTCCCCCGCTGCCACGTCGTCCGAGGCCACCGTATACCTATCCAGCCTCGGAGTGGCCATCCTCCGCGACACAGTCATCTACTGCGCCGCGGACCGCTACGGCCTCGAGGAGCTGAAGCGACTGGCCCTGCGCAAGCAGGGGCTGCAGGCCGGCATCGACGTCGGCACCATCCTGCGGTCGGCCCAGTACGCCTACGCCCACACGCCCGACTCGGACAGCCGCCTGCGCGCTCATTACCTCGCCCTGATCATCCGCTGCCGCAAGACCTTCAAGCGGAGCGGGACCATGCAGGCCGAGATGGAGGCGGGCGGCAGCAAGCTCTTCTTTGACCTGTTTGTGGCCATGTGCAATCACCTCGACGACGTCATCGACGTGAGCAACGCTCGCACGCCAAAGACTGTCTGAATGGTTGATCCAGGACACACACGCACACTACACTCAGGTCCTCCAGATGCAAACCGTGTATGGAGGACAGAACCGAAAAAAACACCGAAACGGATAAAAAAGCACACAAAAAAAAGTGACTCCATGGGAACAGTGGGATTTTCGCTCAGCCGGCGTTGGGGTTCTTGCTTTTCACGCTCCCTCTCATCAGATTGAACGTCCTAAGGAGCTCTGTTTTACTACATTTCTCCCCTTTCTCTTCAATGAGGTTGGCCGACCGCAAAAAATTTGATGAGAATACGAGAGCTGTGAGGACCTAATTCCGCCCGCATGCGAGCCCTACCTGTCCTCCACTCGAACTTTGTTGTGTTTTACTGTTCTGGCGTTGGGTTCTGTCTCATCTTGCTTTTGATACCCGTATACTACCTGGCACTTTGGGGACAATTTTTTTCATTCTCTACTCTGGCGTTTTGTTGAAAGACTGGATCTTCTTTTGGCCTGGTTCAAACACCAGAGTATGGGGATTTTTTTTGTTGTGAAGGAATTGGGCTTGTCTGCCTTTCTCAACCCGTGAGCAAATGCCCCAGATTGACAACAGCGAATTTTGGCATTTGCACCGTCTCGGATATACATTTTTCACGGATGGATGTTTTGGTTGTTTTTTGTTCATTGCTTTTGCTTTTCATGTTTGTCTGGCGTTTTTGCTTAGACTTCTGGGACGCGAAACGGATAAGAAGACATCTCCATTCGGGAATTCTACTCATCATCATCAGACATGCCCTCGAAAAGGGGGCCAAAAAAGGCATAATGCTCACACATACAAGCTGTCCTGCGGATAGTCTGTGTGTGCCCGTCTTCAATGGCCCCCCTGGCTTTGTCTGATGGTTTGCAACTCACATCTCCTGATACAATTTCAGACTGACACCTCTTTTTGTTTTCCTTTGTTACTTGGGAGGAGATGGGGAAAAAAAGACTCTGCATGGTCTTGGGGGCGAAAGAATGTTCGCCGATTTAAACGAAGTTATGATCTTGATGATTAAACAACTCAAACAGGGTCGTTGAACGATCCTCCCTGGCGCGAGCCCCGTCAGGGTTCGAGGTAATGAGAAATTCGGCCACCTCAATACTGTTCCTCTGATGAATGTGAATGTGATGCTATTTGTGAAATGTATCTACACTCCTGGGTCTACTCCCACTCAACCTCAACCTTCTCAAACTTGGCCTCTAGCTCCTCCGTAAGGCTCTTATCCGGCCTTGCAACCGCAGCACCAACTTCAAGCTCCCACCCCTCGCCGCCCTCATCCCCGTAAACCCAGCAGATCTCCCTCAGTGGGGTTCTCTCGCCGCCGTCGCCGACGCGGTACACCCACAGACACACCCCGCTGTCGCTCTTCTCCCTCTCGACCCTGACGGTGACGCTCTTCTCGCCGCTCACAATGGCAGCCTCCTCGGCGGGAGGGACAGACGAGACACTCCAGTCGGCATAGGCGTCGCAGCAGACGGTGGAGAGGCGGGGGTGGTTGTTGAAGAACTCGATGCCTGTCTTGATCCACTTGCGGGGGGTGGAGGGCGAGGAGGGCTTGGTGAAGGTTAGGAGGAGGCCGGCTTGGTCGTACTGGTTTGTGTAGGTTGTTGTGAAGGTGATTGTTGCGGAGACAAAGGTTTTGAGAGGGGCCTTGGAGTGAGTGCGTGACGGGGCTGGATGGTTAGCACAAGGTTGATGTCGTTGTGATGCTCGCCTGATGCTGAGTGAGGGGCATCGCGGGGTTGCTCACCAGTAAAGACATCGTGGGAAGGGGGCTTCTTCCAGATGTCGCCGCCGGGCTTTGCAGAGATGGTGAAGGGGGTTTTCATTTTGAATAGACGCGAATTCCACACTTGAGTGAACACCTAAAAAGTTGAAGAGATGATGATTCTCAACTGCAGTCTTCTTGTTGATGAGAGACTCGGAGTGGCAGTCAACCGCGGGGTACCCTGACGTAATTATAGAGCCGAGTTTCCCAGCGGACCTTCTTTACACGTCGTCTCCGCGCCGTTTGACTCGGCCCAGGGAGTAATTAGTAAGAGAATGAACCGGCAATGGAGAACAAGATGAATTAGGAATCTGTTAGGGATGTTGATTTGTTAGTACGTGGACGGCGGTTCAATAGGATTCGGATCCCGGACCGTGATGCCGCGTGAGGCGGGGAGACAAAAATGGTCGACACTTACCCTGGTCTTCTCGTGGTGGAAAGAAAACACCAGAATAATAATTAGGGAACATTATCTAAGATACTCTAAATATAATTACCTAAATTTATATAAAAATAGCTAAATATATATAATCTCTTATATTATTATATTTTAATATTTCAGATGTTATTATTAAGGATCAGAGCATACTAATATTAGTATTCAAGCAGGCCTCTTCCTATGTATTTTTTCTCCCACGGGGTCTTACAGCGAGGTTGGTCCCCGTCTTCTGTCCACTATGTCAATTGTGTGCCCTTTTATTCCAACTCCACTGGGGATGGCATTTAAATAAGGGCGCGAGTGGAGCGTGAGAATGGCCTTTTCTGGAAGTGCTTTGTATTACCGGAATAGGATATGAGGCCAACGAGTGTAAACGCTTGTTTGGGAAATACCGTCAATTCGAGATGTTCAATCATCCAGGTCGAGAGGCGTCAAGCCTCACTGTGGCTGTATCCAACCTCAAGCTTGATTGCAGTGGCTCAGCAGGCGGTTAAACCGCGGCTCTCTGCTCGTCACCAACCACCGCAAACAATGTCCGCAAAAAGCTTCTCCTCTCCCTTCATGGAAAATCTGCTTTTTGGCAACAACTCATCCACCTCTTGAGCATTCACCACTTCAACATTCTCGCTGGTATTCCCTCTTGGTACTTCAACTACTTTCCCAAAAACCATCACACGCTGGTGTTCGAACCATCACCGCCTCGCCGGGATGACTCAGATCCTCTGAGGCAACCACCAGCAGGGGCCTAAAGTCTTCCCCACTCGACCACCGACGACCCGTTTCCACACCAAAGAGACCCCGCGGCGAGCAAGATTCAACGATTTTTTTCTGCCAGTATCTCCATCCCGCCAAAGAACGTGTTTCTAGAATTTCGTTATCGCGATTGTCTTTTTCGAGCTTTATACGGAGCTTGACATCACCGTTGGAGGTGCTTCCGGCGTTTACATTCTGGCCGTCTGACGGCTTGGGGAGGGGAGAGCGAGTGCTTGGAGCGAGAAGAAATCCATCGATTCGAATTCTACGTCGAATTTTACTTTACTCGATTCCCACGATAAACCACATACAATAACCACCATGTCGTCCTTCCTCACGCCCCTCAAGTCGGGTAATGGTCCTCGACCTACCGCCAAGCCCCGATTCGCAAAGCCAAATCCCGTCCGAGCCATGCGAGAGCGCGAAGAACGTCGTGCTGCCAATGCCGCTGCCGCTTCCCACAACTCCCGAATGTCCGCCAACCGAAGCGCTTCGCTCGCGGCGCCCTCCCGCCCTCAGTGTCCCAACAAGGCCTGTCCCAAGCCCAATGTCGTCGACGGCACTTGTCAGACATGTGGTCGTATCGCCGATGACAGCAACATTGTGGCCGAGGTCACTTTCGGAGAATCGTCCTCGGGTGCCGCTGTCGTGCATGGCTCTTACATCGGTGCCGATCAGGCCGGAGTACGGAGCATGGGACCCGCATTCAGGAGGGTTGGCGGATCGGAGGATCGCGAGAAGAGCATCCGAGAGGCCAAGGGTTTGATGCAGGGTTATGCGCAGCAGCTCAATGTCGGCGACAGCTTGGTCACTGCCGGAACCCAAGTCTTCAAGCTCGCCTCGAGTGCCAATTTCGTCCAGGGCCGCACCCTCGCCAGCGTCGCTGCCGTCTGCCTGTACGCTGCTTGCCGTGCTGAGCCGCCCTGCAAGGTCATGTTGATTGATCTGGCGGATCTGGTGCAGCTAAACGTCTTCAAGCTCGGGCGCATCTTCAAGAAGCTTAACGAGGTGGTGCCGATCGGTAACGACGGTCTCATCCCTGTGTACCCCGAGGACTTGATCTGGCGCTTCGCCACCAAGATGGAGTTCCGCCAGGACACCGCCAAGGTCGCCGAGGATGCGGTCCGTCTGGTCAAGCGAATGAGTAGGGATTGGATGGTCATGGGTCGTCGTCCTTCCGGCATCTGCGGTGCCTGTCTGCTGATGGCGGCTCGGATGCACAACTTTCGACGGACTGTGCGGGAGGTCGTCTACATCGTCAAGGTCACCAACCACACGATTCAGAGCCGCCTGCAGGAGTTCAAGGTCACCGAGTCTAGTCGAATGTCGGTCGAGGATTTCTTGAAGCAGGACTTTTTGGAAAGTTCCCACGATCCGCCATCGTTTTACAGGAAATCAGAAGAGTACAAGAAGATGATGGACGGCAAGTCGAAGAAGCGGAAGCGGCAAAGCACCGATTTGGAGGGCGAGGAGGAGGATCCGATCGCAAAGAACATCGACCCTCGTCTGATGGAAGGGGGTGCCGACCTCTCCAAAGCCCCCGTCGTCGAATACCGTCGTGATGATGACGGTTTCATCATCCCACCGCTGCCATCTCAGATCGCCAAGGACCCGTCGCTTGTCAATAAACTCAACAACGGGAACGCCGAAGGAGACGAGGCCAATGTCGAAAATTTGGATACACTGGTTGAAGAATTTGGAGATGCTTTGGAGGAAGAGCTTAGAGAAGACGGCAATGACCCAGGAAACAGGCAAAACGGAAACAAGTCGCAGCTGCCCATCAACGAAGAGTGGGAGCAGGATGAGCAGGAATTGGAGGGCGTGATTGAAGAGATCTTCAACGACCCCCTGACATACGAGCACGCCATGGCTTACACCAATGCTGAGCAGCGGGCGCAGATCCACACGGTTTGGGCTCTGCAGCAAAAACCCCAGAGGGAGGTTTCCATGTCTGCGGACGTGACGGAAGACGAGTTTGCCGACGACCCGGAGGTGATCAATTGCTTACTATCGCCGGAGGAGGCACAGATCAAGGAGATGATTTGGGTGAACCAGAATAAGGAGTGGCTACGGAAACACCAGGAAAAGGTCTTCCGCAAAAAGGTCGAGGCAGAACGGCCAAAGCAGACGCGCAAACGGCGCAAGAGGGCACGCATGGGCGAAGGGCAGACCAGCCCCGCCAGCTCGGCAGCCGAGGCAGCCGTCAACGTGGCCAAGGACCGCGCCTGGTCCAAGAGGATCAACTACGACGCCATTCGCAATATCTTTGACATGCCCAACGTGGGTGGGCCGGGGTCGGAGGCGACGAGCCGCAAGACGAGCGCGGCGGGGAGTACACTTGATGCTGATGACGCGAGTGAGGCGCCTGACGAGAGCGTCGTCGGTGACGAGACGGAGGTTGCGCCCGAAGAGGAGGAGGAGGAAGAGGAGTATGACGAGACGCAAAATTATGGTGATGGGGAGGAGTTTGGAGGCGGAGGGGGCGAGTTTGAGGGAGGGTTTGATGAGGATGATCCGGACATGGATGCGGAGTACGGGCTTGACGAAGAGTATGCGTAGGAGGGATGGTTGCTTGGTGAATTGATACCCAGACTACGGAGTAGAGGGATAGAGTTTGCTTATACCTAATAGAGGTGCAATAGCTTGATCAAAGAATATGATTAAAGTAGCTGCTGTTGTCGAGGCATTGTGCATCGTGGTGGGTGGGAAGTGTCGGCGGCCGTGGTGGGTGGGCATGCACTTCTAAGCGCCCGACCGGCTGGGTGTTAAATTTAAGACTGGTCCCCGACGGTTAATTCTAGACTACGATTAAATTCAGGCACGGTGGTTGTTTTGATGGTACACGATTATTTCTAGTGATTTTATTCTCGGAGCCTTTAACTTGTTATTTTAAGATGCGTGGGTATCGGGAGATGGACAGATAAATTGATAGCGGTAGACGGACGACTCTGAGTCTGGATCACCACACCAGCATTCTCCGCTACTTAAGCAGTCATTCAAGTCGCATCTTTTCATAGGTGCCGAATCAATTGCTTAACAATATGGAGTACTATAACGCGGATATTTCGTTCCCTACTCCCATGGAGGGCATTGTCTACACATCGTCTCAAGCAGACGCAACTCCTCATTCTCAGAACAAACACCTTGAAACTGTGCGCGAACACCCGACACAAGATGTCTGCGACACCGAACATCGCGATGGAATGAATCATTGCGCAAGTCCCGGCCGCGTTGTTCGCTCTGATGATCCCTCAGGGAGGGTCCGAAGACCCAGAGTCCACAAGCAACGCTGGAGGAAGACGTCCAGAATTGATTGGAACCGAATGAATGAGGCTGAAAATCCTGTAAAGGGAAGCTCCAATACAAAGGTTCATTCAGAGGAATCTGGAAAAGCCGGCGACGCGAGTCCTCAAATCTGCGACCAACATGGACGTTCTGGCGGAGATTGTGCCTTGGGCTGTGCCATGTCGACGATGAGCTGCTTGTTGCCGTTCATATACCAACCGTGGTGTTCAAGCCCGCACCAACAAATGGTGTGTGTTGTGCGATGAATAGGCAAGGGCAAGGGATGCGAAGAGGGCTGGCGAAGGCCGTGTGTCGGCCGGGGGGAGTTGTCGTTCAAGTCGGTACTGGAGCGTGCAGTGTATGATGTGAAAATAAAGGACACCTACGTTTCTGTTTTTAAGAATTATTCGGAGGGTCCAGGTTACTGTTGGGCAGGTTTGGTTGCTTGGCTGCGGGAGGGCAGAAGAACGGTACATGTCCCTCAATGCGAGGTCCAAAGCGATTGCTGCATCTCCTACTGCGGACTTGAGTCAACCCGGTTGATGTTAGGCATTCCTCGTCTCCCTCCCCATCTGCTGGAACGACACCCGACGAGTCGTCCACCTTGATCCCTCTCTAGCGGGCGGCTTGACCGAGGGTACGAGGTGCAACGAAGGAAGAGAAATATCCGAATAGATCCACGACATCGTTTTTTTCGGAGCTAGAAGGTCAAGTTGGACCAGCTTGCACCTCGTCTACCTAGATTCTCGACCAAGGATATCTTGGCCGCCGAGAAGCTTCTGTGTGTCTTAATAGTGGGAGGCCAAAAAAAAAAAAAAGCTCTGAGGTTGCGGATGAACTGTGCAGAATCTGCGCAGGGGGAACTCACCATCCTATTCGAGTTCAGCACCTCCCGATGAGCACTCATCAGTTTCTATAGAAAGCGTCCGCTATTTCCTGACAGAACCTTTTCACAAACACCAGCCCATCTATGAGCCCATCTTGGACAATCAGTGATACTGAACAAGTCAATTTTTGACGGCAACCGGCACGAGATGAATTTGTGGTCATCTAAGTAGAGGCCTGACCGTTGTACTAAGACACAAAGCTCGCCGGGCTTGTGATGCCCTCAAAACAACCCAACAAACCGCTACTCGGCATCCTTCCATTCGAAGTCGTCGATAGAGACGTAGGAGTCCCTCACCTTTTGGGTCCCCAGGTCCAGGTAATACCTGTCGTAGAAACGCAGGCGAAAATTGATTTCCGCCCACGATTCTGACGCCATCCTCTCCAAGATCCCCCAGCCCATGTATTGGTACGGCTCGACTTCGTAGTCAACGCCCGCGCCCCTCTTCACGACCACCATCATCTCTCTGTCCAGTTCCTTCGGAGGTCTTGGGGAGGCGTCCCCGACGATGGGGCCGGTCTCGCTCTGTCCATTGAATCCTTGGGCGGTGCTGAGCTCGAGTTTCTCACGAGCGTGGGGATCTAGCACAGCGCCTGCCAGGCCTGGGACTGTCGATTGATACACTGTGACCGAAGGGGCCGATGACTCTCCATCTCGCTTCTCGATACCCTTCTGCCACTCCAGGGGGCTAGGATTCCAATACTGGTCATTGCAGACCTGGACGGAATCTCCGTTCTTTTCAAGCCCGAGGAGCGAGCCGTCCCGGACAATGAAGCGAAGCTCCTTCCACCCATTACCAAACCACGTGAGAGTGATGAGGGGCTCCTGGCATGCGGGAACCCTGTTTTTGTAACCAGGGGAAGGTGACCCCAGGACGGTAAGTTGGTCGAGTCGAAGACCTGGGAGGAGCTGGAGCACGCAAATTATCTCAAAGTCGAATTCCCTCGGTTTATCAGGCCCGTCGTCTCCATAGTAAGCCTCGTAGTAAGCCTGGTAGTCGAAGTCGTGGTCGTCTTCGTCGGAACCTGGGAAGTAGTCTTCGATGGTGGAGGGGAGCGTCATTGTATCGCCACGAACACGCACATGGCGAATCTTGCTGAGAATGGGCCGGGACACCCTGGTCAGTGTGTCGAGAAGACTGCGAGGGTCCTCAAAATTGAAGAGGACCTGGCCGAGCCAGGAGTCTCCGACTTCGACTTTGACTTGACGACAGGTGAGCAGGAGGGCGAGGCCGTTGCGGGAGGGGATGGTCTTCTTCTTCGTGAGGCGGTCCGTGCTTCCCGAGGTGAACCTCGTCGAGGAGAAGACGCGGGTGTAGATGTCGTCGCGGAGCTCTCGGGGGATGGTGAGGAGGGGGCTGGCTCTGGGTGCTTGCTGCTGCGACGGCGCGACGGGCTTTTTCGACGCTCTCTTGGCCTTCTTCTTGGCCATGGTTGCTGACGGGGGAGATGTGAGTGTGAGTGCGAAGAGTACGGAAAGAGAGCAGGATGGCAGAGAGAGAGAGAGAGAGAGAGAGAGAGAGAGAGAGAGAGAGAGAGAGAGAGAGAGAGAGAGAGAGAGAGAGAGAGAGAGAGAGAGAGAGAGAGAGAGAGAGAGAGAGAGAGAGAGAGAGAGAGAGAGAAAACGAGTTGATGGGCGATGCCAGATATAGGCAGCAAAGAAGGTGCTGTGAGCATTTGCTGCTGACGTAACCGTGCCAGTGTTGAACGGGAGTTTGCAGTGACAAAGACCGCCGAGTTGTTATAAGTTTGATATTGGATGGCCTGGTTGCCTTAATATCCATTACTATTTAGCTTGTTGCTAAAGGCTGTAGCAACCAGAACATCAAGTTTCACAAACACTAGCTTATTGCTAAATTAATCTTATACGTGACACTGAACAAACTCGTTTATTGATGCCAAACTAATCACAAGATACCCGGTGGCCAAAAATACAAAAACTACACCAGATCACAAATCACGAGTCGCCAACTACTCGGCCAGAGCGCTCAACAGAAGGGAACATCCGTCTCCTCAAAATCGTCAACCGAGACGTACTCATCCCTCACCACCAGATCCCGCGGGTCAGTATCCTCGTCGTCCTCGTAAACCACGCCGAGGGACCACTGCCTGATCTCCGCCCACGTTTCCAGGCCCATATCAGTCTGGAATGCCGAATACCCGTGAGGGTCCACCCGGGCCTCATAACGGTCACCAGGGGCCCTCTTCACCACCACCATGATCTCGTTGATTTCGAGATCCTCGGCAGCCGTGTCTTGGACAGAGCCCGATTTCTGCCTCTCCTTGTCGTAGGCTTCTCGGACCGCGTGACAGTCAACCTGCTCCCGAGTGTGGGGATCCAACACGGCACCCACAATGCTCGGCGCCGTCGACCGATACATGGTAGCGGAAGAGGAGAAACTTACGTAGGATAGTGTTTCTACATCTTCCACCCCGAAACTCCAGTACAACTCAGACAGGGCCCGGCTTACACGTTTTTCGCCGTCTCGCCTGGGGCTCGTCGGGCTGTCGCGTGAAACAAGGCGAAGCTCCTTCCACCCTTCACCCCATCTGCCGTGGCAGAAGAGCCTCCAGCTGCCAAAGTCGGCATCGGGCCCCATCAGGATGGTGAGTCGGTCCAGACGAAGACCTGGGAGGAGATCGAAGAGACATTCGAACCCATACTTTAGGTCTACGTCGCCGTGGGGATTTTCGAGCCGGACCATGTCGCTGCGGACGCGCACGTGGCGGATCTTATGCAGGATATCCGGAGGCAGAACGGTGAGCTTATCCATTAGAGAGTGTGGGTTCTCAAAGTTGAACAGCACTTGGCCGATCCATCCATCTCCCACCTCGTCTCTGATCCAACGGCAGGTCCGGAGAAGGGCGAGCCCGTGGCGGGCCGGAACGATCCTGCAGTTTGAGAGCGGGTCAGCGAGCCTGTTCCCAAAAGTGAACCTCGTCGAACAGAAGAGGTAGGAATAGATCTCGAAGCGGAGTTCCACGGGAAGTCTGAAGAACCCGCTGAACACTTGTGCTGCTGGCTTTTGCTGGCCACGTTTGGCCTTTCTTTTTCTTACCATTCTTTTTCTTGCCATTCCTTTTCTTACCATGAATCTTTTCTCCATGATTGCCGGCCGGGGTGGTTTGGTGTTTGGGTGTGGGACGAAGGTAAAGATGAGATGAAGTCCTGAGAGAAACATGTTTCCAATGCCGGTGGTAGATATAGGGATCAGCGAGCTGAAGACACTGCGGGGGTGTGTTGACTTGAGCATGATGGTGTTCGATTAGGGGAAAATGATAACAGTGTAACACGCCATCGATGGAGTGTTCTGGCGAAACATCCAAACTATCCAGAGTGTTGTTGTTGACGACTTTCTGTTGTAGAGTGCCGTGGGCATCCCTGTCAACTAGAACACTGGGTGTCAACCATCGTCTTTGAACCCGGAGGAAAACATGGTCTCTTGTCGGAAGAGTGTCTGCATTGGTTGTCTGGTAGCAAATCATGCCTGCTGAACAAGCTACGAGAAGGTGATAGAAATGTTGTGCTTGGCCTCTACCCGCGTCAGTGTTCTGATAACACCAACAGAGCACACTACCCTGCAGTTGCCCTACTCATGGGAAGGGAAATAAACACCAACGTGGGCAAGAAATCGCATCCTGTCGTTGGTGCAGAGTGTAGCTGAGACGAGCGGGAATTGGGGGCTGTTATTGAACTGGATCCACTCCAAAGAGGGTATATTGAGCATGAAGCATACACCTCCGGCGGTACATCTATTTGTGGATTTGAAGGACTAGGCTCGTTCTCGGGTAACTCTTGGCGTTCTCTCATCCTTGGAGCTTGATTGTTGCTGACGCCCACTCATACGCGTATTCGTTCCCGCTCCGCGTATCAACACGGGGACCCCGAAAGCTGGCGCAACGTCACCATCCTTGCCAAGCGTCAAGTAAATTGGGGTCCCACGCGATCTGGGGGGCTGGTGAGTTCCTCAAGAATCCATGGGCCCCAGGTTGATTGAGTTGAAGTTGACGTCTGCATTCCCATCTTCTTCTGGGATACCATGGGCTCCAAACGCAACTCCGACTTGAGCAGTCGGGATCGCGCTACGGCGGCTGTTGCGACGAGAAATGGCCTACACGAGTCGGACTCGACAAGGAGGTTTCTGTACATGCTCGTCGTTTTACTGTCCTGCTGCGGATTGACGTTCTATCACCTCCCCCAATTCTCTACCCGACCATGGAACACCGACGAGAGGCTGAGAGTCGACATCCCGCCACCACCAGAGCCCGAGACAATTACCGTGACTAGGCTGCCTCTTCCACCTGTGGCTCCTAGCTCCGAAGACGGCTCATGCACCCTGGAAATCAACCCCAGACGAACCGGATGCATTGCAGAGACAAGCGGGCTTCAGTCGGGGCAATATCTACCAGATGACATCCACTTACTCGCGACTGTGAGCTTCATTGGGGCTCCATCCGCCCCGGATCTCGCGAGCATTTATCAAGGTCGGCAACTCATCATTATCAAGACGAATAACGAAACCTTTCCCAACGGCGACCCATGGAAATGCATCACGTGTGGCGCCTGGGGTGAGAACTCAGATGGCCGTGATGTCTCCTTGGATTACCCACAAGCTTTCAGCGATGGGAAGCGGGCTCTTGCTGGAACATACATCATCGAGTGCTCTGATGGGTTGACTAGCGAGACCTGTCGCCTTGGTGGAGTACGCATTATTCCACTGCGGTGGGATAACACTGAGGACGGCTCTGGACCTGGCGGCAGCATGCGAGAGCTTCGACTACATCCTGATAATATCCACATCGGCTTCAGCTCACTCTGGGCCGATTTAACTGGCGTCTCCCAATTCTCGTTCTTCGGAAGACTTCAATACGATCCATCACCCGCCACAGGAGAGCCCCTATCGCCGCGATACGACGTAGTCAGCGTCAACATCTTGCACAACGAGGAGGACTCGCGTCCCGTCATTATCGACCCCAAGGATCCCAGTCAGCTTCTTATCAACCCCGATGCTCTAACAGTGGGTGAACTCCGTGGGTTCAGTGGAACTGGGAATGAGGTTACGTGGATTGGATACCCTATTGAGTCCTGCAACATGGATGTCTTTGCGGCTGACTTGGCGAGCGGTAAGGTTCGTCGACTGACAAGTCATCCGGACTATGTCGATCCGGTGGATATATCCCCTGATGATAAATGGTCTGTTGTGATGGACACGCGTGGATCAGAGCGGCAGATGTTCCTCTCTGGCCTGAGGGGCGTCCCCCCTCTGATAGACCTTGTTGTTACGGCTGCTGTTTCATCTGTACGCAACAACGGGGAACGGCGATTCTTTCAACCTTGGCTGGTGGATCAGTACGGGGACCGAGGATCCTACTTTGGACAGAGGATCAATGATGCTGGGAGCGGAGTTCCGGGGAGCGGTGACATCAATGATCCTGAGTGGAATGGAAGAGCGGACCCGAGATGGTCGGGTGATGGGACTCGGATCGCCTATACTCAGGCCCTGACCCAGTCGCCTGCATGCGGTGGGAACAATCCTCTGCCTTGTTATAACTCTACCGAGGAGGGCGGCCGGAACGAACGCATCATGGTTGCGCATCTGACCGACCGCGAGTCACTGGAACTGCCCCGTGTGTATACGAGGCCAGACAACATTCCCTGGGGAACACCTTTTCCACCTGGATCTTCATTTCCAGAGAGGAAAAGTCTACCCGCAGGGAGATACACGCTCGAAGGGAAAGTTTCAGGATGGGCAAGTGTCTTGCTTGACGCAGACGAGCAAACTGGCTCTTTGAAGTCGGTCTCCGTCTACTATCGAGACTTTTCCGACGACGGGCTGAATGTTCTCATCGGCTCGGAAAGTGTATCGAGGGAGAATCCATCGCCGTTCGTGGAACAGCTACGTTGGTACTCGAGCTTGGTGCAGACGGGGCCGAACAACGGCACCAAGATCACTAGTCCGGGAGGGTTTCATCTGTCTATTGATATTATGAATAATATCTTTCTTGCGAATGGGACGCTTACAACGACGGTTAACGGGAAGGAGTATCATCAGCCAGCGAACGAGACTTGAGGGGACTGAGTTTAATCGGTACGGGGTCTGAATGGGCTAGCGCATCTGCTAGTAATGGGAAGCTCTCGGTACGTTTGGTTTCAAATGAAGGGTACGGACGTATATAATTGTTACAAACAAACCAACTTACCCTATGCCTGTTGAACTAAAACGGCCTAACGACGTGCAGCTATGTTGCCTAGCCGGCCGTCTTGGCGGCCGTGTGCCGTGTCACACTCTGGGACCAACCATCCAATCGAAATATCCCATGAAGATAATGCAGTTTTACGAGATGAATGAGAGGAGGGGAGATGAATCTAATTGGTCGATAAGAGAGATCCGTTGGTCGTGTCAATGCTGGTTGGCCTCCTGCATCACTAGCAGCTGGCGACCTCAGCGAATCATCCTGACTGGGTGAAGAGTTGAATGGAGAGAGGGGCCAGGTCGTCTCTATGGAGGATGGACGTCGTCGAAACTGCTGAGGTTAACTATAATCACATCGTGCTTTAGTTACGGTCTATTTAGAAAAGAGGACCTGGACAAGCTCACGATACAATTGCCGAAGCAACCCGTAGACAGCTTCTTTCTGCGCAAAAGATATTGAAAGCTGCCGAGAGATTAAGGAACCAGTGCCTGTTGATGTGCAGGCACCAGCATCGTAATGGTTGCTTGAGTGTCTGGGCGGGTGTCCTGCCCTGGCACTGCCAGGGACCCAGCGTAGCGCCTTCATGCGGGAGGCCGACCAAAGGTGTGACGCATGTTCCGCTATTAACTGCCCAACAGATACCTGAGGCCAAAGTCCGTTTGGAAGCAAAAGCTGCCTGCTGCACATCTCCCTTCATTCCCCTTCATCATCAGGACCTTGGTCAACTTCAGACCTACTTCCGCAACCAGCCACATGCCTCTGCAGGAACCCCAGAGACAGCGACGACCGAGCCCCGAGCCAAGGGCAACAGATCAGGAACCATGGAGCTTGAAAACGACACCAGGCCAGAGGAATCGTTGGTATATCCCCGCTCGCTCTTGATGCCATGCAACTGACGGGCATGTTAGGCCTTACGCAAGAGAAACCTGCCACATCCGCTTCCAGAACGACAAAACCCTTTTCGTTTACCGCGATCTCCTGGACCAAAGCCCAAAGCTCGTCGCCAAATTCGAAGACGCTGGCAACTTCAGCACTCTCATTCTTGACGACATCCACTCCAGTATCGGCCATGTTCTCGTCCACTTTCTCACCACTGGTACCTACCAGTGCCTGAGACCCCAGGGAGACACCGCCCAGAGCAGATGTGCATCCGAGTTCGCCACCGCACTTCGGGCGCATGCTGCAGCCACGTCTCTTGAGCTGCCCGCTCTGGTTGAACTGGCAAAGGGAGAAATCGAGCGACTGGGCGAAAAGTTCCCCCTGCCTTCTGTGGTCGACATCTTGGAAGGCTCGGGTTTGGGCCTCGGTGAGCTCCCGGAGATAGCTACATATCTTGAATCGCGCATTCAGTCTATCTGCGAGGGCTCCGAAGACGTGGCGCTGGATGGCAGCCTCCATCAGATGGAAACCCCCGACACGATCAGCAAATTTCTTTTGCGGAGTGTGCTTCGGATGAAGAAGGCCCAGATGGAGGAGATAGCTGAGGAAAAGCCGCTGTCGCCAGAAGAGCGGCTGGTTCTGGAAGAAGAAAATGAAATTACGGCTCTCCTGGCGAAGAAGAAAAATTTCAGGAAGTTGGGCAGGAGAGATCGGAGTCGCCTCCAACGACTCGAGAAAAACGCCGCTGGAAGAGCAGAGATGCGAGCTACAGAGGAAGCGGTCAAAGAAGAAGAAGAACAGCTCGCTTCGCTGCTAACCAGAAAGGCTAAAAAGGGAAAACTTACCAGGATGGATCACGAGCGACTTGTCGTGCTTCTACTCGGATATGATTTACCAGCTTCTCATTGGAAACCGTCCTCTTTGGACTGGCAAGTGGCGGCAGCCTCGGGTGGAATGCGGGGCTGGTTCGCTGGAGGATCGTGTGGTTGAACGACGGCGGTTGTTTCGGTTGACATGGCAGTCAGCTCTGGGAATGCCTACCAGCGTCTAACAAAGCACCGGATGGCGGTGGAGAACGAAAGACTTGTACTTACTGGTAGAGGCCTGTGTTGCAGTTTATCCGGGAACTTGACGCGCTTTGAGGGCGAGCCCCGGCGAGGCATGGCAGATCAGCTGGAGGAGGGAAACGGAGAGGGGGGTTCATGTACATTTTGGGCCCCGGCCTCTGGAGGAGTATTGGCCCTTCTTTCGCTTTCCCACTAGTTCTCAAGGATGTATAGGACAATGATATTCACAAGTGTACTTATTGGTAGACAATGTTTGCTCAATTGTACCCAGACCCTCTGGTAACCAGATCTCGTGAGCCGTCAAGGGGGAACTCTGCTACTTCAGTACACGACTTCCGTCACGAGCTCAAGCACCCGTCACCGAAACTGGCAAGAAAACCAAGGACAATCAGCAGCACACCGCTCTGGATTTGATCTGCCATACTGACAGTAACAAGACAAAGATAGACGCCCAAGCGTCAAAAATATTCAATAGGCAAGCGCTGAACTTCGTCTTCATCGTACTTGACGGCCCCCTCCGGAGGCTCCAAGGTGCGCAAAAGCTCCCAAGCAGACGATGCCGCCCCCAGGTAGTGATCCAGGCTGATGATATCTCCTCGCCCTGCTTCGTACTCTTGGACAAACTCGTGCAGCTCCCTGCAGTAAGGCATCGGCTCCTCCACGTCCCCCGCCTCAGGATCCCAATCCTCGAACCACTCCAGCGGGTCACGACCGAGGCCGACCTTGCCATCGCGGCTGGTGAACCTCCAGACCTGGGTGCTGTGCCCGTGGGGGTGCGAGTCTGAGACCGGATAGGCGTAGACTTCGCCGCAAGGGCCCCCGTGAAAGTAGCGGCCCCAGACCCATTTCGGGCCGGTGCGGAGGCGGCAGTCGAGACTGTCCTCTGAAGTGGCATCGCTGCAGACGCTTTCTTTCTCGTCGTCGGTTTCCTTGTCGTCAGTTTCCTGTCTGTCGTATTTGGATCCTCTGTCCCAGTCGGTCGTTGCTATAATCCGCTTGTAGGAGGATTTCGAGCGGACCGGGAGGACCATGCTGCCATCGTCCATGGATTCGTTAACGAAGCGGAGGAGTGCCTCTTCCGAAATGGTCTCTTCCCGAGAATCCTTGTTCTGAACGATACGCAAAGAGTCCAGTCTCAGATCCGGGATCTCGGCCAGTTTCTGCACAACGGAGAGGCGCAGGAAACAATCACAAAAGTACAAGTGGCGCAAGGTATCCGCGTTGCTCTCCACCAGGACGAAGAGAACCTTGGCCACCTGCGGCATGGAGTCGAGTCTCAGTGAATGAAGCCGTGACCAGGCAGTGCTGTCTCCCGCCGGAGAGGCGCGAAGCAGGGTTGACTGAAGCTTGGAAAACTCCTCATGATGTGGCGAATACTGCAGGGCGATGCTGAGGTGCCGGATGCTTGTCGCTGCTTCAAGGTTGGCAGCGAGGTTGTCGAAGTTGCTGCGGTTGTCGGGGATGAATGAGATGCTCAGCGTGTCAAGGCGCTGGAAGGCTTCTGGGCGTGGCGGGCAAAGGTAACTGGCCCCCGGAAATTGGTCTTCCCACAAAAGTCTCGTGACGGGAGGAGTTGCGCGCTCTATGGCGGGCAGAAGGAAGAGGAAGAATCCGTCGTTGATCTGCGACGGCCACGGGCAGACCTTTGGAAGAAGGTCTAGGTGATGACTGTTGAAGAGCTTCACGGAGATCGGGTATTCGCACCAGTGAAGGGCCCGTTCGTGGGGCATTGGCCGCGAGATGAAAGTGTGCAGATACGGCAGCAGACTGAGGGCCAAGTCGAACTCATGGCGGAATTGTGTGATGGCCATCTGGCGCCCAGTCTCTGTGGATTCCCCATCGAGATTCGGCAGCTCATAAGGGACAGTGGGAAGCCAGAACAGACCCGCAGCTAGATCGTCAAGCGTTTCACAAATCTCCTGAGTGCCGTCCTCGGTATGCAGGGGCACATTGCATGTGTCACGATGAGGCCGAGCAACATTACAGAAGTAGCCTGGGGACCAAGAGACTTCCTGCCACTCGACCTCGCGGACATGCTGAGCCAGATGGGGGCTGCGGCACACAGAGAGAAAGTTGTCACGGTCGTGGCAGAGCTGAGAGATGCGGATCCGGTGAAAGAGGACGGCTGCGGCGGCCTTGCTGAGGGCGGCGCAAGTCAGGCGGAGGGCAACGACGTCTTGGTGGCTGATACAGTCATCTTCAATAATCTTGAGGAGGAGGTCTTCGGACAGCGAGGTGATGCGGGTAGGGGTAGCTGGCGGCATTGAGCTGGCGATACCCTCCATGGCCCAGTAGTCTGCAGCATGGTTAGCAAAGGACGGGTTGGCTTGAGCAACGTTCGACCGCACGATACCTTTGGACAGGTTCCCTGACAGTAGAGCACAATGAACCAAGAGGACTGGGTTCTGTAGATCAGCCGTGGAATTCCAGGGAGGAGCGGATATTGAGCGTGTTCACGTTGTCTCAGGTCCAGGGGCCAAGGTGAAAGGCAGCGTCGCCGAGTGAGGTGCGGTGACTGGTACTTGGCTGGATATCTAAAATGTGAAGGCTGCGACTGTTGAGCAGAGCTTCTCAGCAGCCTTGTGGTCCAAAATGGGTGTCTGAAAGAACTTGGGAGCGTGAAAAGGAAAAGAAAGATTCACGGTCGAACCAACACCGTCCGGGTGGTAGTTGAGAGACCCCTGGCACGTGACCCAGGAGGTGGCCTCAGGCGAATTCAGGGATGCATTCAGGCACCATTGCACCCTGGAAGTTCAAGAAACTACCAGGCTACACGAGCTATCCTCAAATATTATACCAAGCTCGGTTCTCGAATCCCAGGGAGATTCGTCGAAGAATTAATCATTTTCTCGTTTGAACTCGGATTAAGCTCAGTCGCGCTCCTTCTCCCGAGATAGCCAGAACCTAGTGGCCTTTATCAGAAAGGTCGCAACGTGAGCACAGATGATAGCGGACGTTAGCTCGGCATGCATCCATAGCGTAGCATCACGCCGTTCTAGGTTATACATGTGAATATTGACGGGACCTAGTGATCCCTTGCCCAGTCGAGGGACCCCTTACTTCTGGCCTAACGGTTCGTTGAGACTTCACAATATAGCCTTGCAGCTTTAGCTATTAGGTTCGGTAGATGGAAATTCCCGTGGTGCATTTTGTGTGGTCACGACTTTGTTTAGAAGAATACGGGTCAGAGACTTGACTTGCAAGATTCCGAGGGCGAACACGTAGAGAAGGTAGACCTTTTGACTGGGCCGCATGGGAAGTTGTCAGATAACTGGAAGGGGTAGTATGAGGATTGAAAAATGGCTGACTATGTTGAGGATACCTGGGCGTTAGTCATGTAGGTTCATGAACGTCTGGATCCCAGACTGCCCTCAGGGGGATGCACCGAGTGGATGATTTGCGTGATGGCTCAGATTGTTAGTACCACAATGAAAGCGAGGCAAGTAGTTCTGATGTAAGACACTGACATCAGTCAATAGTAGTGCAGTAGAAATGTCAGCTGCAAGAGCCAGAGGGACGGCAGGTAGAGCAGGACCGATATCTGGAACCTCTGACTATATCCTCAGCGTGAGGGTCTTTGGAGAAAGGCTAGGAATAGCACCAACATCAAGTTGGCGATTTTTTTAAACTTTGAATGTGTGCTGGTCAAATTGCCATAATGTTATCAAGGCATTAAGTAAAGGAGATATAGGTTAAATAGTATTATAAAAACGGGAGAACATTTCGCGGAAACAACGGAACTAGCATTTGATAGCAAGATCCATTTACATAACCACATTTCTTGTTGGTCAAAACCAGCTACAAACAAGAATCCCCGACCTGGATATTTCCGACACAAGTTGATTGCTCTTCCATATTGAGCATCTTTCCATCAATACCATTGGTATCAATCGAACGCACAAAAGCTCCTTCTATCTCGCTTACTCTCCCTCTGGTGCAACCTCGACAATAATCTTGCCCCGAGCCCTGCCCGTCTTCAATCTTAGGTACGCTTCCTTCAAATCCTCAAACTTGAACTTGGAGTCAATAACAGATTTGACCATGCCCTCAACCATCCATTCGGCAATCTGCGTGAGATGGTCACGGTTCGGTTGGCCAAAGACGGTTACATGCTGTCTCTTTGCACCGCTCAGGAATGCCGGCATGTATTGCGCCGCGGTGATGAATTTTATGCAGCTGAGATGGTGGCTCACTGCCACTGTGACGAATTTTGCCGTAGGATTCGTGTACTTGTCTGCTTGCCAGAACAGATTGCGGTCGTTGCCAACGTAGTCCACCACAAGGTCGTACTTGTACGGCGAGTCCTCGAGAGCCTCCAAGACATTGTGCTTCTTGTAATCGATGACCTCGTCAGCACCCAGGGACTTGCAATGCATGATATTGGCAGTAGAGCAGGTGACGGTCACATGGCGTCCTTCAGCCTTGGCAAACTGAATGCCGAATCCTCCCACCCCTCCGGATCCGCCATTGATGAAGACCCGAGAGCCCGGCTTGGAGTGGGGTATGATGGACTGATAAGCCGTGATGCCAGCTATAGCGATACCGGCGGCATCCACCATAGATAATCCTGCTGGTATGGGTACTAGATTGTTGACGTTTGCGATCCCGTACTCTGACATGGAGCCTCCATACATGAAGTTCGTCCCGGCGCCTCCAAACACGGGTTGTCCTGGCTTGAGATCAGACCCCGGCGCAGGCTTGACAATGTAGCCGGCAAAGTCGTTTCCAGGAGAGGCAGGCTTGGGAAAGGCCACCCGGTGGAGGAACCGGAACTCGGAAAGCCTGTAGTCTGCCGGGTTTAGGCCAGCAGCGACAATTCGAATCAGGTGTTGGTCGGCTTTGGGCTGTAGCATGGGAACAGTATTGAGAGCGAGGTTGTTTTCAAGGCCGCCTGCTGTGGATGTGTATTGCCAGCTGCGGAATGTGGATGGAATACTTTTGGTAGCCATGGCGATCGTCTGTTGGTTCCTCTAGAACCGTCTGTTGGAGTTCAAAGTGAATAGGTTTAGAAGATAATTGATGGAAGAGAGGCAGACAGAGAAGTTGCCTTTTCATCGATAACTCACGCACCCTTGGCTACAGGGATCCTCGGACTAGGCCCAACCACGAATCCGAAGCCCTTTCTCATCCTACCAGCGTCCATCAAGAGTACTTGGTATCAGGCAGGAAGTGCCCGAGGTGTGTGGAAATGTGGCGTGATCAATGGCCTCAGTGTACAGATATACAGGGTTCTAATTGCTGTATGTGATCTTCTTTGCTATACTAATAGCTGACATGCGCTGGCGCCAAGAATCCGCTGTTTTGTAGAATTCGGTCTTTTGCATAAGCCGGTCTTTTAGAGCAGCCGGTCTTTTGTATAAGCCGTTGTTAACTCCGCGAACTGTTAATGACTAGTCAGACGCGAGTTTCTCAGCCAATCCGCTTTAGTCTCTGCATCCATTTAAAAAGTTTCCGAGCGGGAGATCTTTGCGCCGCCGGTCAATCAACAATCCCGCCGGACGATCAACCCACCATCTCGGAGACATATCTCATCTCTATAGTTAAGACTACTTAGATTCCACCATTCTTACTACTAGCCCTTTGCAACACAAGTTTTAGATACACAATCAGCACCTTTTCAAGTCACTCTTGAGAAGCACTCCAAAATGGCTACTGCGCTCACACTCCTCTACCCTATCCCAGCCGCTGGTGGTATGTATGCACCGCCCTTACCAGAAGCCAGGCCCCTCGCCTATAGTCTAGTCATATGCCAGAGCTGTACTAACAGTATCCAGCTGACACATTCAACTTTGACTACTACCTCGAGAAACATATCCCACTGGCCCAGAACGCCTGGGGCAAGTACGGCCTATCAAAATGGTCCGTCGTGAGAGTGTCCCCTGAGACGGGCTATGCGTTGCAGACCATCATGATTTGGGATAGCCCGCAGAGTCTCGGACAGGCGATGAAGGAGGCAGGCGCCGAGGTTATGGGCGATCTTAAGAATTTCAGCACCGAGAAGCCCGTGGTTATTCAGGGAGTTGTTGCTGCTGGAACTTTGGTATAGTTGTAAAGGGCCTGGACGAGACAGCAATGAAGTTGAACGAAATCACGGAGTCGAGACACCAAGTAGAGTACACCTATCACATTCTAAAGAATAAATGCCAACCCACATTACTATTTCTTCGGCTGAGCCTGAATGATCTTCTGAAGATCCCGGTCTCTCTGTGCCAGTGTCTCCGCCGTCGGACGGCCATATGCCTCTTCCGTCTGCCGTGAAACCTTGTCCGTCCAATGTCCCGTCTCTGTAGGACCACTGCTAGACTCCTTGAAGCTCACATCCCCAGCATCATCCCAGCACGCCTCCATCGTCCCAGAGAGATGATGCATGAACGCCCCTATCCCACCCGCCCCGCCAGCAAAGTTGTACGCCTTGAACGGGCCAGCCGCTGCCCATCGAGGCCCCAAACTGGTCTCCATGATGGTGTCCAGGTCCTCAACCGAGACCACGTCGTTGGTGACAAGGTGGCAGGCCTCGCGGAAGAGCACAAAAGCAAGCCGATTGCCGACAAAACCTTGCGTCTCCTTCTTGATCCAGACGGGGCGATGGCCTGAACCAAGATCCGTAAAATAATCCATTGCGAATTGGACCCTCTCTGGCTGCGTGTGAGGCGACGGCACGACTTCAATCAGCGGCAGGATATGAGGCGGGTTCCACGGATGGACCACCAGGACGCGGGATTTGTCTTCGAGATCCTCAACCTGTTGGGAGGCGCGGATACCAGAAGTTGAGCTCCAGAGGTGGGCTTCAAGTGGCGCGCACTTGACCACGCTCGCCCAGTTTGCCTTTTTGAACTCGACGCTATCGGGGCCTTGCTCCTGGACGATTGTTGCGGTTGAGCATGCCTCCTCGAGGGATGAGCAGATCGATATTCGACCAGAGGATATCAGGTCCTGGATAGACGGGGTTTCGCCCGTCTCTCGCTTTGTGGACTCCAGGTAAACCGGCAGGAGAGTCGAGATGTGCTGCTCCAGGTCATCGCGGACATCATACAATCTCAAATTTGCGTTGGAGAAGCGCAGGTGCAGGGCGGCGAAGGACAGCCCGATGGTACCGAGGCCGATGAGGGCGATGGTCTGCTGTGATTGAGACATTTGAAGATTTGACTGAGAATCCCTTGCTTTGCCGTCGTGATGCTAGTATAATAGACGTGTGATGAAGGATGCGAGTTTTAAGGGTTCAGATTAGTCACTGCGCGGGGAACATGGCAAGATCTCCGAGGTCAGCTCGGAATCTCGCAAAAGTTGCCCGATCCACAGTCAACCGTCTTCGGGTACATTACAGATACACACGTCTGATATCGAATTGTTTAGTAATTTTACCTATCCCACACTCGGTATAGATCCTGTACCCGGTATTTGGCAGCCCAGCCAAGCTCGTCCTCTATATCCCTCAGGAGCTCCACGCACCTTTCTTGTTCGTCCTTAACGGAGAAGCTGTCTCACTTTGAGAACAAGATGGTCGCTATGTGGCCTCCTCGAGGCCTTAAAGATAAAAAGGGCTCAAGGACCCGGGTCATTTAGTTTACACTTGGCATATCTGGACGAACCGGTACTTGGCCGTCGACTATGTGAGTTCGTGCTCTGGCTTTTGGTCGTGCAAGCAAGCAACTTGGTAATAGCCCTTGTATCAATCCAGGGTAACTTCCCAGCTATCTATATTTGGATTCTCAACGGCTATATCTTGCTCTCCTTCAGGCGCAATTGTTGAAGTCTTCCCCAGAGCACCGGGACAAATCCTCTGTAGCCACTTGTCCTGAAAAAAACACAACCCGAGAAAAGCGCTTGACTTTAGTATCGTGACTTTGGTGGCTGTTTTGAACCAAAATTCGTTGGGCGAGACTTTGTCGGATTCTTCAGCCGTCCTTGGCACGCATTTTAGTGGCTGGAGCGAGGCATTCACCAGAGGCAGCTGAACATTATGGCGTTGGACTATCGGCGCCACAGATATTTGCGGTCAGCCCTTGGAGTAAGCCTTACCGGCGGCCTCTACTATTTTAGGTGTGCTGTCGCCAACAGCGAATAAACACAGCGTTCAAATATAGACTTATATATATCCCCATCCCAGCTCACAATAGCTATCGTTAAAACACCACCAACCAACTCCAACTTCTCAACTCCATCGTCTCAACGCCCACCTCGCAACAGCTACCCCTCCCTCCAATCATCATGTCAGACACCACCACCCCAGTCAACCTGCAAGCCTACAAAATCGACGAGCTATGGGCACCAGACCACTGCGAAACGTGCAACCTCTCCGTCCCCGACGAGCCGTCCCGGCGCGAGCACATGAACGACAAGGGACACCGCAGATGCCTCTACTGCGGCGACTACCTCCGCCTCGCGGGCTGGGTCGCCCACTGCGAGATGAGGCACTCGAACATGCCGTGGAACGACCACATGGTTTATTCCCAGGATGACTACGACATGAAGGAGGGTAAGGCGCAGGCGTGGGCGCAGGAGGCGATCAGGAAGAAGAATGAGGGGAAGTCTTAGGGAGGAATCTACGGATAACGGTTGTGAATAGCTGGGCAACTTGGGTTTCGATTCTAAGTAATTGAATTCGAATAGTCTAAACAAGTATAATTGATCCTCTATTCACGTCTTGAACCAAGGATGCTCAACCACCTCCTCAGCCGTTAGCCTCTTCGCTGGATCATACGCAAACATCTTGGACAACAAGTCAACCAGCAGCTTCGCCTCACCATCCGAGATTTTTGGAAACGCCTCGAGCATCTCATCCGTCTCGTTGGAGTACCCAATAAAATAATCCCCCGCAACACACACCGCGGTCGGCTTCCACACCATCGAGCTCAACGCGGGCGAGTAGGGCACCCGCATCTCGGCTTCGTCCTCAAACCTACTGGGTGCCGGCTCCTCTTCCAGAGTCTCAGCCTCGCCCTGCTTGTTGACGAATAGAGTTGGCGGTTCATCCACGATGGCCCGTACCCTATCCTCCAAAGGCCGTGTCTCGTCTAGGGTCCAGAATGCATCGCCTTCCTGCCCATCCGCAACAGGGAAGCCATCCTCGTCGTGTTTCGCCTTGCTCAAGTCTTCGGGCAGCGGGCCCATAGTCTTGACAATCTGCCTCAAAGCATCAGCGGGGCAATTGGTGTCGTAGTCAAAGAAGAGGTCATCCCCAGTGCGGAGCCGGAATATGGCGCAGCCTAGAGCCCAGATATCGGATGCAGGACTTTGGGGTCGTCCGGCCGCGACTTCTGCCGCAATGTACTTTGCCGGGATGCCGGGTGGTTCTAGAGGCGGGCTCGTAGTGGTGAACGATTGGTCAAAGTCGATGACGCAGATCTCGCTGCTGAGCACGTTGGCGGTTGAGGAGCAAAAGTCCAAGGGAACGACGATGTAGTCTGGTCCATGCGGCCTCGGAGGCTTTCTAGAGTAGGTCATCAGTGGTGCGGTCTTAGGACGGCCGAAGATTCTCCTCCATCTTGTACGAGTCAAACTCGTCGTTGAGGCGTAGCAGGATGTTGCTCGCAGTGAAATCTGGTCGGGTCAGCATCACGTACGTCTCAAGGCGGATCGGTGGCTTGACGTACCTCCGTGGCATAGCACTTTCGAATGGAGCTGCACAAGAGCCCGAGCAGCCTGGAGAGAAACCTCCCGCGCAAACTTGGATTTCAATCTTGTGTAGATGCCCCTTGTGAAGGGTTCTAATAGTGTAAATTACAGCTATATAG